>JAOVVF010000051.1:8954977-8965737 GCA_028565595.1 Duopalatinus emarginatus
TTGCAACAGCGGTCACGTCCACCAAACGGGAGCACGCTAATGATGTCATCAGCGCCAAAACAACAGGAGGGCATTATGGGATGTGTAGTATTAGTGATGAATGCGCTGTTACAGCGCCACCGCTGTATAATACCGGCGGGCCAGCTCCAATAGTAACTTGATATTGCCTCGCGGGCCAAATATAATTACACTGCGGGCCAGAGTTTGACACCCATGATTTAGATAATTAAAAATCATGTTGTACCTTAGGTCTCTGCACCGCAGAAATGAACATTTTTCCACAAATAAAATTGCAATTAAATTTATTACACTTAATTGAATATTATTAATTTATTATGCGGTAATGAATAGACCTACACAAAGTAACACAGTCATAGTGAGCAGTTTGTGTTGCTTAGCAACACTCCCAGGCCCAGTATTCGTACGGTGGAGCCAAAATATAATTAAATAAACAAACAAATCATAATCTAACCATACAGTAATTTGGTGTCTTTAGATGTGTGTGGTGGCGCATTGTCTTGTTGGAAGAGGCCAAACACATCTGGTCAGGTGTAACTCATTAGAAAGGAGGTACATACGGTGGCTGCATCCGAAATGGCATACTCCTGTACTAGTTAGTATGCGACACGATGTAGTGCGTCTGAATACTTAGTATGTATCAGGTAGTATGTGAAAGGTTCCCGGATGTCCTACTAGGTTGGGAGAGGTTTTCTAGTATGCTCTGCCAGCACACTATCCGAGCCTGACATATCCCATAATGCACTGCAAGTGAAATGAGAGCCTGTTTTCTCTGTAAACGAGACGGAGAGAGTTTATAATTATCCCTGTAGGCTAAGCTGAGGTAACATTTTTAATCATAAACGAAATTTAAAGTTAATTTAAATTGAAGCCATAAATAATTATTGTGTGGGACTTAAGTGGCGTGACGTTATAGGTTAAAGGTTGTGGGTAAGATGGCGGATCAAGTGCATCCGAGATGGTATGCATACTTCATGCTCGCATACTAGACTAGCGGTTGAATAGTATATACTCGCTCCAAGCTAGTAGGTAGTAATTAAGTATGCCATTTCGGATGCAGCCAGAGTTCATCTGTCAGAGATGTTTGTAGATGTACCAGGGGTTCTATGGAATGCCAGCAAAGTGCCCGATTCCATTATGGAGCCACCACCAGCCTGTATTTTGCAGCTAACCTGTGCCCGTTTTAGTGTAAATGCAATTTGTAGAACTGTTATATAAAAGCAGTATCATGGCAATATCAACCTTTGGCACTCAGCCTGCAGTCTCGTTCCTATGACGAATCAGAGCTGCTCTGATATTCAGTATAACAGGACTCCATCTCATGTGACTTTGCGTAGTTTATAGAAAGCCACTTCAGGTTCAGTCTGTGCTGGAGATACTCAAATAAAATAGGTAATAAAGTGGGGTTAAGCATGCTGTGTAATGCTTAGAAATGTAATTTTGTCTTGGTAAATCCAGCTCAGTTGGCTTTTCTCCCAGCAGTTTAAGAGAGAAACGTGTAGTGTTGCTGAACTCTTAATATAACAGTATAACGTTAAAAGCTTATTAGTATTCAGATGCAACTAAATGCCGTATTTATTCAGTGCCTATTTATAGCTAAGCATAATGAGTTCACAAATGCCTTTTTAATGGCCTTAAGTACTTGTCTGCTGATTCAGAAATCCCTTTACTATTTTTTTTCTCCTATTTGGAAAACGGTCGCATCCTTCACTGTCCGTTCTGTGCGTTCGTGCTGTAGGTTTGGAGGCAGGCAAGACGATCAAGCTGGAATCCAACGCACAGATTGGATATTTCTTCCGCGTCACTTGCAAAGAGGAGAAAGCCCTGCGCAACAATAAGAAATTCACCACCTTGGACGTGCAGAAGAACGGCGTGCGCTTTAACAACAGGTGACTGGTTAATGCCGATAAAGTTTAGTACGGTGGCGCGAACCTGGTTGTAGTGTGTGCTAACAGAAAGGTGATGCGTTGTTGCTTTGCAGTAAGCTGAGCTCTTTGAACGAGGAGTACACCAAAAGCAGGGAGGAGTACGAGGAGGCTCAGAACGCCATTGTGAAAGAGATCATCAGCATCGCTGCCGGTAAGGAGCATATCTGGGCCTTTTATTAGGCTTTAGAGTTTGCTGGTACTGACAGGCTCATGTCGTTGTGATGTGTTTGGTCTACAGGCTACGTGGACCCGCTGCAGACACTGAACGACGTCATAGCGCAGCTAGATGCCATGGTGAGCTTCGCGCTCGTCTCCCATTCGGCCCCTGTGCCCTATGTCAGGCCTACGATACTGGAGAAAGGAACGGGCAGGTTGATCCTGAAGGGAGCACGTCATCCTTGTGTGGAAGCCCAGGACGACGTGGCCTTCATCCCCAACGACGTAACCTTCACTAAAGGAGAGGAGATGTTCCACATCATTACAGGTATACTGCTGTCCAGTGTTGTTGGGCAATTCAATTTCATGCTTCCTTGGAGCTGAAGAGCAGTAGGCCATTACAGAGAGGACAGGCTACACCGCCTGACATGGCATAAATCTTACACACGCATCAAAGGCTTATAAAGGTTTTATAAGGCACTATGACATATAGGTTGATGGGTCTCTGGATTTCTGTTATATGCTCTACTGCAGTGCCTGTGTAACTACAGTCTGTCTGCATGAATGATTCACCTCTCATGAGCACATGGGATTTATGAATGTAGTTACCATGTGACTTAATGTAGTAACTGAATTACTCTTGATTTGCTTTAGTGCCTCAGTACCACTACCACTTACACTTCAGTATAAGGGCACTAATGTAAAGTCTTTTTTACTTCAGGCTAGAAAAAACAGTGATGGGCACATGATGTGTAAAATGCACTTTTGGTGCATTTGGTAACCACTGGTAGTGGTAATGTTGTCTATATATAGATGAACTTTGACCTCTGCAGTCGCAGGCCACAAAACAGCAGCTGCGTTCGACATTGCGTACCTCAACACTGAACAAAAGCAGTAAGTGAGAATGGGTAGCGTGTCTGAGTATGTACAAGGTGAGTCAAAAGTAGCAGGACACCTGTCCACCTTCCCATTGGACAAACTTGCCTTTGATCCAATATGGCGGTTTTTAAGATAGCGGTCATGTTCCGGACAGAGTCTCGCCCATTACTTGTCTGGGGTGTTCAGATATGTCATTTTCTCTTTCGTTTCTGAAAAAAAACTGTATCCTGACTTTTGATTCACCCTGTAGTATTCATTAAAGAGTATGTGAAAGGAACCCAGATGATATACATCTGTAGCCATTTCAAAGTATGTGAAGACAGCACACTGTGGTCTGATAATCTATCCCATAATTCAGCAGAAGCTCTAAAAGCGTTCAAAGATAAAGAAGAAAAAGTTGAAATATGTTAAATATTATGATTATGTACAACCCCAAGTAATGTCATGAGTAGCTTTGTGGACACAGACACCTTGGGGTTATATGGCAGATGTAAGGCTCCGAGTTTGTGTGCACACTTGTGTACTGAAAAGAGATTACTGCTTTACAATCTGTGTATTTTAGACGCAGACGTCCTCTGACATTTCAGTCTCAAGATGTACTAAACGTGTCTGTCTGTATTCATAAGTCACATTTCATGTACCCAGTCTGCCTAACACATTTAACCCACTATGCCTTTCCGCTCATCCCTGCAGGTCCAAATATGGGTGGGAAATCCACCTACATCCGTCAGGTGGGTGTGATAGTGCTGATGGCGCAGGTTGGCTGCTTTGTACCGTGCGATGAAGCGGAGGTGAGCGTGGTGGACAGTGTGTTGGCACGTGTTGGTGCAGGGGACAGTCAGATTAAAGGAGTGTCCACGTTTATGGCTGAGATGCTGGAGACAGCCGCTATCTTACGGTCTGTACTGATCACTTCTGAGCATTATTACTATTGACCGCTTAGTACAGACCAATAGATGAATATCATTGAAATCAAGCATTGCTAGGTTCTTGTTGGGTCTCAACCCTGATCTTGCTATTTGTTTCCCCCTTTTACACAATAGTTCTGCCACGGAGGACTCTCTGATCATCATTGATGAACTGGGAAGAGGGACGTCCACATACGATGGCTTCGGCTTGGCTTGGGCCATCTCTGAATACATTGCCACACGCCTGAAGTCCTTCTGCCTGTTTGCCACTCACTTCCATGAGCTGACGGCTTTAGCACAACAAGTGTCTACTGTCAACAACCTCCATGTCACTGCACTGACCACAGACAGCACTCTCACTATGCTCTACAGAGTAAAAGAAGGTCAGTCATGTTTGATGCACTGAGGGGTCAAAGGTTAAAAGTGACAGTGGTTTGCACAGTCATTTTGGGAGCGGTCTTGGGTCCGATCCCCATGTAGGGCAAGACATGACTAAGGTGCCCTTGAGCAAGGCACAAGGCACCCCCCCCCATCCCCCACACTGCCTCTTAGTGTTCACTGGTTTGTGTGTGTGTTTCACTACACGGGTCAAATGCGGAGGTCACATTTCTCTGTGTGCAAACACAGCAGGCAGATAATTCAATTTCACTTTATTAACATTAAATCTAAATTTTTTTAATTAGAGCTGTTTTCAGACTAATGCTTTGTATAACCGTCTGCCATGGTGTGCGTTCAGCCTGTCAGATTATACAGCGACGGCCGCTAATAATAGTCCATTAGCATGCTTCGTTTGTCCATTAGCAAGCTCGTCATTGCCGCTACCATATTTGCGGCTGTCCTGTGAGTTTCATGTCATCTTCCTCCTTCTGCTGCTGTTGGTGTTTTTTTTTTTTTTTTTTTTTTTTCCTTTTTTACAGAAGCGCTAAAGCAGTGCTTTCACATAACTGAATGCTTACACACAATCAAATATTTTCATTTTTAGTGTCAGCTGTCTTCGGTCACAATAGCACTAGGGGCTTATGTGTGAATTTCTTTTTTTTTTTTTTTTTTTGTCAGGCTGAAATTAAACCAAGCTATTATAACTACAAGCTTATTAAATAAATATGTGCTACACTATATAGACCCATGTTCACCACATTAATACTCACTGATATAAACAGTGCTCTAGTGCTAAAGCCTACGTTCACACCAGCAACATCTTTTTTTTTTTTTCTTTTTTTTTTTTTTAACTTTCATTACCCAGACCACCGGTCACTCATCACCTGTGGGCATTTCTGTGGGCTGAAGTCAGAAGATTTAAGATTGAAAGCTTTATTGTCATGTGCACAGGAAGGAAACTAGTTTCCCTGTACAATGAAATTCCTACTTTGATGCCCACATTGGATGTCAGAGTACAAAATAATGAAAAGTATAAATAGAAAAATAATAAAGATCAAATTAACCATGCAGTAGAAAATATATAAAATAAAATATAAAATGTAAACTATTTAGAAATATACAGGGTTTTTGTGGATCCTTAAAAAGTATTAAGAAGTCTTAAATAAAATATATGATTTTTTAAGTCTTAAAAAGTATTATTATTTTTTTAATTCTCGAGTAGTGGCATAACATTTCATTCAGGCGGCATTAAATTTCATCTCGGCGGAATGAAAGAAAGATATCACTATCTGACGAGATTATTTTTCATGCTAGTTCAACAGCGCACGTCCCTATCTAACCAGACTGTAAAAGAAGCGCGTGCCTAGCACTGGCATCACACGTTTAGGGGGCAGTGTTTTACATTTCAGCGTATATGTACTTGGTAGAAATAGACAAAGCAGTGTTTCAGAGTGGTTATTTTTCAGAGACGATCCTCGGCAAGGTGGGGAAATGCAGGTTTAATGATAACTGGCTTGAGGATGGAAAGTATAGTGGCTGGTTGGTATGAAGCGTGGTGCCAACCTTGTAAGAAAAACATAAAATTGGGGACTATTGGCTGTAAAGCCCTTGACGCACATATGAAAGGGGAGAAGCACAAGCGTTATGCCCACAGCCAGACAACAACTGCCCCCGTTCAGATGTTTGTGGCACCGGTATCTAACGTTACTGCAAATGTAAACAATAACGTTACACCCGCTTCGGGATCCCACACAAGTAACGCCTTCAGTGCATTCTCCCCAACTACTACACTCAAGGCTGAAATTTTGTGGGTTTTGCAAAAGTTTAGCCGACATCACTCCTAGACGTGAGCGCTGTTTTCAGTGATATTGAGAAGGCAGTTTGCCTGATATGCACTTCATGTTGGTAAATATTCACTGACTAGTTGCTCTGTTGCTCAAATACAAATGTGTTCTGTTAAACTGCGTGTAGTTGATTTCATATTTTTGCCGTGGTAATGGTCTTATTTTTTTCTTGGAGGTCTTAAAAAGGTCTTAAAAGTCATTAAATTTGTAGCTCAATAATGTGCAGATACCCTGATATACAAGCTATGTACATTGTGCAGTAGTGTGTGCTACATTAGTTATATTGCAACAGTCCATAGTAAAATTGGTGATTGTACAAAATTAGCCAATATATTGTAACCAGCCAAGAACAGTTACATGTGCAAAGTGATATGTGAGGCTGTATGCAGACATGTAGACCAGTAGTGCAACTATTCATGTCCAAGAAGACACCCAGGCAATATATGACACTTTTCAGGGTGCTTCAAAAGTAGCAGGATATGACATATCTGAACACCCCAGTGAGTAATGGGTGAGAGGAGCCTATCGTTTAGGCTATGTCCAGAACATGGCTGCCATCTTGAAAGCCGCCATATTGGATTCAGGGCAAATATTTGGTTGGTGTGGTAACGTCATTGGGTTTCCATGTAAGAGACCTGGGTTCGATTCTTGATCTGGGCAGCCAGTCTGTGCTACACCAATAAGGGTCCTTGGGCAAGACTCCTAACACTACGTTGGCCTACCTGTAATACCAGTAACCTTGTAAGTTGCACTGGATAAGAGCGTCTGCCAAATGCCGTAAATGTAAATGTATTTCCCAATGGGAAGGTGGTCATGTGTCCTGCGACTTTTGACTCACCCTGTATGGTTATTATAGTTTTTACAGAACATAAACAAAATCAAATAACAAATCACACACCTTCCCGTCCGACTTTTACCACAAATCAGACATGTTTTTTTTTTTTTTTTGCCAATTGTTGCCATCTGTTTGGAGCAAAAGCACCACCACCATTTTGTCTGGGTAAAGACGCTAAAGACACATCAAACAGAACAGGGAAGTTTGAGAACTGTGACTATGAGCGTCTTTACAGTGGAGATGAAGCTGCAGCACCCTGCCTGGTTTTCACTTGTTTTTGACACCTTGCATTGCTCCTAATTTGCATAAAGTAAAACTCTGTTCAACTTTGTCGCATCACTGAATCCACCCACTTTGTGCCAACCACGTTCGTGCTTTTCCTCCTGTCACCCGAAATTGCCCACTCTTATTAAAAATAAATGAGCACCAATGACTTTGTTGTGTGGCACTGTTGCCAGTGTGTATACAGCATTAATGTAACTGACAGCCTCCTGTTCAGTCTGAATACTGATCACTGCTTCTCCTGGCAAAAATCAATTAACAGTCTACTCTATACATATATACACGTCTCTGACAGGTGCACACTGTGCGCCTTCATTCTGACAAGTTACAGCCGTTCATGTCCTGCATTCATTCTGACATGTCTGGCCTCTTTTCAACAGGACAATTCACCACCACACATGTCCAGAGACCGAATCAGAATACAACAGAATTGTGGAGCGTTCTGCTGGAAGTGTGTTGTTCATTGTGTACAGAATGTTTTCATTCCCTGTGGGGGACCTACAAAGTATTAGACAGATTTTTCAGGCATACACGCTAATTGCCCCTGACTGCTCCCCCAGGCTCTGTGGATAGGGGTTGCCCACTGCTCTGAGCAAACAAACTGCCCATTAGTGTGTGTTCACTGGTGTGTATGTGTGTTTCACTTGCACGGATGGGTCATCTGCATCAAGTCATGAAATTTTTTCACATTTCGTATAACAAACGCCATTTTCTGATCTGTGCATATTGTGTACTGAATATCTGGATGTGTTTTCTTATCAGGTGTGTGTGACCAGAGTTTTGGGATTCACGTGGCTGAGTTGGCAAACTTCCCCAAACACGTCATTGCTTATGCTCGGGAAAAGGCGTTGGAGCTTGAGGAGTTTCAGGATGTCTCCAGAACGGATGAGGACGCTGGACCTGATGCTAAAAAGCGCTGTTTGGAGAAAAAGGTGAGACAATCAGACTGTGCATATGTTTGTTTGTTTATTTATTTATTTATTTTTTCTTAATTTATTGGATGCTCTGCCAAACCTTCATGTATTTCTTCCTGTTGGTTTACCCATAGGACGGCGAGAACATCATTGAGGATTTCCTGAATAAGGTCAAGGCTCTGCCGGTCCAGGACCTGACTGATGAGGATCTCAAAACAGAGCTGCGTAAACTGAAGGCTGAGGTTGTTGCCCACAACAATACGTTTGTTAACGAGATAGTTTCACGTATCGAGAATGTGAAAACGACACTGGAATAAGTCTCGATCTGATGTGATGTGACGTTTCTCCTTCTGTGTATAATACTCTAAAAATAACCTATACCATACCTTTGTTGTAGAGTTGTGTCCTTTTGTGTTGTATTGTTTTTTTTTTCCTAGTAAACATTCTGCATTCTGCCTGTTTGTTGCTGTTGCTTCTTTTAAACTAAATCCTGAAGTATAATTATATGAGGAACACTTTGTTTGTCTTGAGACCATGGCTTAGTTCATATTCTATCCAGCAGTGCTGCATCGTAGAGAAAGATAAATCAAGGCAATTTTGCCATCTAGTGGGTGAAATATATATATATCAGAGAATAAACTACAGTGTGACACTGACCAGGATTAAACAGTTACTAGAGATAAAGGAATAAAAGTGGCGTCTTATTTCGTCTGTCTTTTCACAACTGGCACATTTTGTCATAAGAATTAAGATAAAAATCTAGGGTTATATCAATAGCGAAATAAGCTAATAAAACGATAAGTGAATGAAAATGAGCTATATTTCATATTAGTATTTTTGCTAGTGTTCATATGTGTTGAAGACATTGACCACTGTGCTTGCACACAGAAGAATTTGCACTAAGCACACACTAGTGGGTTGTGAACGCACATACTGGGAGGGCAAATCCATACATGAATGAATGTGAACTATTTTGCCTTACTGTGTTTGTAACCAAGTCCCAAACCACAGTGCCCAGGGAGCAGTTAGGGGAGTTAGGTGCCTTGCTCAAGGGCACCTCGGTCACGTCTTGCCTTGGGTGGGAACAAACCCACGACCTTCCGGTCACGAGACGTCTGCCCGGGAGCAGTTTGTTGCCTTTTTCGAAGGCACTTCAGTCGTATCGTGTTGGTGCGAGACCCTCCGCTCAATAACTCTGGTTCCTAAACCACAAGCCTACAGTTGCTCCTTAAAGTTAATAGTAATGTGATTTATAACACGTCAAATTTATTTTTAATAACAAGTTGGCAGCGGTGGGATTCGAACCCACGTCTCCAGAGAGACTGGAGCCTAAATCCAGCGCCTTAGACCGCTCGGCCACGCTACCTCTGTAACGGCTGTTGTGCGCGCATGTGCGTGTTGCATGCGCGTGCGCTTGCGCTTGCGCGTGTGCGTGCTATTAGAAGTAGACGGAGGGTGTTTTGTCTTACATGAAGTGGATTATTTGCATTTAAAATACACAAATCCAAGTTTTAGAACACTTTCAAGTTTTATTAAACTGTAACTGGGACATTATTATCAAAAACGGGAAATGAGCAGTGGTGGACAGTAATGAAGTAAATGTAATTTGTTTCTGTACTTAAGTAGTTTTATTGTGTATCTGTACTTTACTGGAGTATTTTTATTTTGGGGGACTTTTACTTTAACTTCACTACATTTGAAAGTCAAATATCTTTTTTTTTTACTCCACTACATTATGAAAAATCTGTCCTTACTTTTGTCTCATGCACACATAAAATATGTAACAATTAAAAATGAAAGAAGTGCGTAATCACACCAATCAGGTTACAGCACACACTTTGTTAATAGTGGGTTGGGCTAGACATAGTTATCCCATCAGTGCAGCATCGTCGAGTGCCAGCGGGAAAGAAAATGGAAGAAAATTGTCACAGCACCCCTGGACATATTTAAGTGCGCAAAACTTTATATCCTGTTACAGATTTAGCTTTTTTCTGTGCGGGTTTCCTTATTTGCTGCGCAAAACTTTTGGACCTATTTTTATGCTTGGCCTGGATCTAGACAGCTAATGGCTGTTGAAGTTTAGCCCCGCCCACCCAGGCTGTTCTACACACCATCGCTTCATTAGCGAGCGTAAGGTAAGATGTGTGTTTGTTTTCCCAGCTTAGCTATTTTTAACTATTATGTTTTTTAGTGTTAACTTCACACATTAACGTTAACTAATTAAGTTTGGCGCGCTCTCGCTGATGAAACTTTAAGTGTAAAAGTCAGCAGGTTTTGTAAATGAAGATAAACAGCCTCCTCATGTTAAAATTAGAGACGATGCTTCCTCTTTGCACTTCTCTAAACTGACACTTTGTTCTTATAACTTTGACTTTGTTCTCCATGAAGTATGGAAATATTGATTTTATTTTGAAATATTATGACTTTGATCTTTAAATATTACTACTCTATTCTTAAAGTTTACTGTTTATTATTTTTAAACTGTGACCTAAAACACCTGTTGGATGTATATGATATTTTATTGATCAGAAAGAGGGAGACTGATAGATATGTGGTTAATGTTCTGAATGTTTCCTTTTTGTAGAGAAAACAGTTTGTTTAATTAAACCTAAACTTGT
>JAOVVF010000051.1:8966154-8985187 GCA_028565595.1 Duopalatinus emarginatus
TCATTTGGACTAACACTGTACCTGTACCCTGTGTCATATTTAATGATGATCATTTGGACTAACACTGTACCAGTACCATGTGTCATATTTAATGATGATCATTTGGACTAACACTGTTCCTGTACCCTGTGTCATATTTAATGATGATCATTTGGACTAACACTGTACCTGTACCCTGTGTCATATTCAATGATGATCATTTGGACTAACACTGTACCTGTTCCCTGTGTCATATTCAATGATGATCATTTGGACTAACACTGTTCCTGTATCCTGTGTCATATTTAATGATGTGTGTATTATTAAGATGTATATAGAGGATGCACGGAGGTCATTTGGAGCTCGGGCGGATGCAGTGTGTTTCAGTGGTGAATAGAGGGATCCCTTGTGATGCCCCCCCCACCTTCCTCTCCCTCCCCCTTCTATCTACCCCCTCCCTCCATCCCTTCCTCCCTCCCTCCGGTGTGTGTGCGCGCGCTGTCTGCGAGTGCGTTAGCGTTAATGGCTCCTCCTGCGCGAGAGAGAGACACCGAGCTCCAGCACCGAGCAGCACAGGGGGAGCTGTCCCAACACCCCGAAAAAAAACACACAGAAACCAGCTCTCCGTCAGCGAAATTTGAAGTGTTTAGGCATTTGAGTGGGTTGATTTGTACACGGCGGACCCTCATGTTAACGACGGGAGAGAAACGGTAGAGGAAATAATTCATAAATAAACAAACAACAGCAGCAGCGTTGCGAGTTTTTGAAACAAACAAAAAATCAACTCGCCAAATGAACTCCGTCAGAGCGCCCAACAGAAGACCCAGGCGAGTATCGAGGCCGCGCCCGGTGCAGCCCGAGAGGAACAACGGCGAAAGAGGTGAGACGCGCTCAACACCGCCGCCATATAACCACCAGATCATGGTTTTATCACCTTTTCACACTGTCTCCTCGGCCTGTTTTATCAGCAGCCTTCTGTCTGAAAGCCTCGACGACTCCGACGCTTCAGCAGGAAACGTCGAGGCTTCCCCAGCCGCGCCATACAGGCCAGGCCTGGCCAGGCCGCGCTTTGTTTAGGCTTACAAATATTAGCTTCTCGGCTAACTCCGGACTTAGCGCTAAAACTCAGAGTCACTGTTAGTCCATTAAAACATACAGCGCTCTTAAAGTCCGTTTTGGACACTTCTACTAAACAGTGTGTGTTATTATTCAGGTAACGAAACCAAATCTGGACGTTAAAGCTGCGTTGCGCAGCTCGTTAGCTAGCTAGCTAGCCGGTGGGCTGCCATTTTGGACTGGGGGGAGGTTGTATATGTAGTAATAGCTAATGCTAGCTAGCTACTTTGCTGGCTATGTATCTACCTAGGTATATATCTGTGCATCTGAATACCACCAACCTGGTCAGGCAAACACAATATCTAAATGAATGTTAGAAAAGAAAAGGTGGTATAAACTGTGTGTGTGTGAGAGAGAGAAAGTGTAAGTTTATACTGCAGCTTTGTGTGTTTTATTTCAAACAGGTTACACAGTAGCTAGCTGAGTAAGCTAGTAAGCTAGCTCGGGGTAGTAATTAAGCTAACTAGCTAACCAGCGACTACGCAGTTGGGTTCTGTGTGAAAAAATTGCTCGTATTTCAGGATTGCATTTGTTGATGTTAGGCGACTGTCAAGCCAGCCAGTGTTTGGTATTAAGGTCCATGTCAACACTAGGTAGGTAAGTGGAAACGCCATGGTTTCACTAAACATCTCGGTCGACAAGGCCTCGGTTTGCTTGCAGCCGTTGGACTACTTTATGTGGTGATCAGAAAGCATCGGGTTTTTAACCCTTTTCAACCAACAGGGATCGTCGTCTGGTGGGTGATTTGTGGTTTCGGTTACCCACAAACACACAAACGGGAAGGTACACACACCTCACTTGGGTATGCTTTGGTCTTTGTATAGGGCTTGTCAGACATTTTTATTGTTATTTGATTGCATCTCGTTTGCAGTGATTTCCTAGTCCATGATTATTAAAACAACCTGTCCTCCTTTAGTGCATGCACAGTTTATTGTATTTAACACATCAGATCATGTTTCATATTCTTTAATAAAGATGCACTGATCCACCAATGACCATCAGGTCTGAAGCTCCTGATCTGAAACCCTGGCTTGTAATCTGCTAATATGTGAATAATCTAGTGTGATCCTGTTATATAATATTAGTCCTGTTATCTAGTTATGTTAAAACATCACAGCCATGACAATATTCTTTAGTACAGGTTATGCTTAACTGCTTATTAATACAGTGATTACCTGCAAACACAAGACATAATCTGTACTAAAGAATACTATCATGCCTGTAATGTTTCACATAACTAGATAACTTGAGCATGCAAAGCCTAGTAAGGATATAGGCTATATAACGACAAGTACAGCATTTATATACGCAAACATTAATTTATTCCTTCGAACATTTCAGTCGCACATGTGCGAATACAATCCAGAAGTAAAATCTATCCTATACCCTTCCATTCCTATAGCCATAAATCAGCCAGCATGTTGCTTTTTAGAGACGGTGATACGCTTTGCATACCGTTACACATGTAACGATTTGGATGCCACGGTTAAACGGAGAAGAGTAAGCGTTTCGACGCCTTGTCGCTGTTTGTCAGTGATTAGTTCTCTGTGAAATAGGTGTAAGTGCATAAGACCGGACTACAGATAAGATTAGCATGTATTTTTGTTTATCTTTAAATTCTGGATGTTGTCTTCAGGTACCAAATGTGCAGTAGGGAGGAACAGACTGTAGACCTGAAAGGTGATGAGTACACCAGGTAGGTAGGGCTTTGACACACAGGTGATGAACATGTAGGGATTCTGCAGTACAGGTTAGTATCTGATAAAATAAGGCATGTTTAGTTGCTTATGAGGGTCAGAGTCCGATTGGATGTATATCCTTAATTTGTGGATTGTTTATAAGGTAGATCTTAGGTCTGTCAACATCCGTCACTGTAGATGAAGAGATGTGATTCCTTAACCCTTTGCATTTAGATCAGTGATTTTTGTCGTAGGCCTCGGATGATTTTCCTGCGAGTGCGTATCTATTTTTACACGTCTGTCCTGCTCTGTTACAGCTAATCTAGTTTTGACTTTTTAGTGGGCTTCTCAGTAACTATGAGGCTGGCTGCGGCATAATCCCCATGAGGACAGCATTGTAAAAGGGGTTACCCACCTCCAGACAACCTTTCCCCGTTGAAATCACCCAGAAAAGGGGAAAATATACGTTGATCATACAGCATAGCTGTAGAGCGTGAGAGGTCCTACTGTAGAATGTGAAATGCAAAGCTGATTGAGGTTTTTCTTCTTTTGTCCCTCCTCTTTGCAGATGAGGACGTCCCTGCAGATATGGTTGCAGAAGAATCTGGTCCAGGAGCTCAAAACAGTCCATACCAACTCCGCAGAAAGTCCTTGTTGCCTAAGAGAACCGCGTGTCCCACAAAAAGCAGTATGGAGGTAACGATCACTGGGAGAAACAAACGCCACACGTTACTTATGCATCAAGACATTTGCACGTGCACAGTTTACCCACAGTAAAGGTCGCCATTATTTAAAAGTCGTGCAGTATTTTCATCTTCATCTCAACTGGGGTATTTCTGAGTGAAACAGGCTTATATACACTTATACTTAGATATAGCTGGTTATATACTCATATATATAGTTGGTTAAAGTAATTTTTTTCCTGCTTGTGAATGGTGTCATAATGGTGAATAGGACATTTAATGATTTAAGCATTTAGTGTCAGCATGGATGTCAGATTGCCTTTACACTCCTGTTTGCAGGGAGCCTCCACTTCAGCGACAGAAACCTTTGGTCACAGAGCAAAACGTGCCCGAGTGTCTGGGAAGTCCCAAGACCTTCCAGGTGAGTGAAGAAACACATGATGCTTTAAAAATGTAGTCATAGAAGCATTTTTTAAATGGAAATTTAACCAGGGATGGACACATGGGGAAGACAAATGCCTTTACTCATTACTGTTTTTAGTTAATAATAACGAGTAAGTAGTGTTTAAATGATCTTCAAATGTCTGTACTGTCCTTCGTCTGTTAAAAGCTTTAGTACAACTCGCATGTTGTCCTAACGGTAACTTAGTAATTTAATGTCTATAGGCACATAGTGGTTTCTGTGCATCAGTGATCTATTTCATGCAGGATCATGAACATATACAGTATGTTACTGTTACCAAGGGGTGGAAAAAACAGTCTCTTGAATGACATAACACAATGCCCTCTCACTATCATATTCTACAAGTTAGATTTCTTTCCTGAAGGACTATGCATTAATGGATGTTTGACTTGAATGCGTTCCTTACGTCTTACCAAAGTACCAGTTCATGCATATTGTTTTTTAAGGAAATGCTCACGATTATGTAAGATCATACACTGAAGTGACAGAAGAACTAGTACAGATGAGCCTATACAAAAACACAGACAAGAGGTTTAGATCTGCTGACTTGGGTAGAAATGGCAAAACCCCAAATTCAGATACGTGTTCCTCTACGTAATATGGTTTCTCTAGACGTGTGTGGGTGTAACTCAGCCAAAAGCAGACACATGCAGCGTTCATCTGTGGGAGACATTTGTAGATTCCAGGGGTCCCATGGAATGCCAGCTAAACAAACCCCCTACCATTCTGAAGCCACCATTTACCTCTTTGTGCCTGTTTTTCTGGCACTTCAGTGTATATGAGATAATGGATTGTGAGTAGCACTCAGCGTACTGTCCTGGAGAAAATATTGGCTTTTGACTTTTTGAAATTAAGCGAGTCAGGGCTTGAACGAAGAGAGTTTTAGGGCTGTTCAGATTACCGCTGAGGCTATGCAATGCTGTGACTTAACATAACCTTAGGTCTTGCAGAAAAGAGGAAATATTTAAGATACTTTGTGGGGAAAAAGCTTGTGCGTGTATCAGTATAAACGAACTATAACTACAAAAGCGTATCTTCATCTTATGGTGCGATTCTTCAAAAAAAAACTGTTTTAAGTGAGTAGCACATTCTGCTTTAATGACCGTTAAATTAAATGGTCTGTTGTAGTCAGTGTCAAACTTTATAGCGCATGTAAGATGTCCATGCTTGTTTGCTTACAGGTGTTGCTTAGGAGTCCATGTTTCAGTGCCTGTATTCCAGTTGTTTTTGCCAGCGATCTGTTTGCTTCCCTTTTCTTGGCAGTCAGTAAAGCGTTAGCTCATATTTCTTGTTGAATCGGTTTGTACAGCCAATCGCACAACAGCTCTTTGCCATTTTTTAGATTTGTGTTTTTGTTGCATTCAAACCGAACGCTAATGTGGACGCTCAGTAAGTTAGCATTTCTGCCACTCAGTGGGTGTAACCCCGGTGACTTTGCCTACACGTAACACACACAGGCTCTAAAGGGATAGTGGTACAGATTTCGGTCTCTGCATTAAATGCTTGAAGCTTTTTAGCAACGTTAAGCCGTTGTCTTTTGGCTTCGCTTCACGTGTGTGTCCTATTTGAATTTCATAGATCGCAGACATGTCCGTTTTACATTAGCATACCTGGAGGTAGGACAAAAGAGGACAGCAGCAGCACTCTGATTTCATTTCTGTCCTGTCTTTATCCTCTAGCTTCCCCTGCAGAACAGTACCTCCAGGAAAAGCTTCCAGATGAGGTGGTCCTGAAGATTTTTTCCTACCTGCTGGAGCAAGACCTGTGCCAGGCCGCTTGCGTCTGCAAGCGATTTAGCGAGCTAGCTAACGACCCTATTCTCTGGTAAGCAGTTTCTGCATATTGTTTTTAACTTGCTACATAATACAGTGTTTCTTGCTCTTTGCAGTAAACTGTAATACGAACAATTAATGAAAACTGTAGTGTGAAAACTAAGCCAACGGACAAATCGCCACCTATTCTATTGCAATATGATGTTCATGAAGAGTGTCTGTGGGTGTTGGATCATGAGATTAGCGTGATCACAGGAATATTAATGTTTATACTCCACAGTACTCATTCAAATTCAATATAGAAATAGTAATAAGGTTACTGCAGTGAAGCACAATGCATTATTCGACTAGTATTATTGCGTAAAGAACCCTATTGGCAGGTTTATTTATTATTATTATTAAGTTATTTCTTGATGTGTACCACAGGAAAAGATTGTACATGGAGGTGTTTGAATACACACGGCCTATGATGCATCCAGAGCCCGGGAAATTCTACCAGATAAATCCTGAAGAATATGAGCAGCCGAACCCATGGAAGGAAAGCTTTCAGCAGCTGGTACGAGTTCTGTGAGACGTCTCTGGAAATCTTTCAACATCTGCCGTTTGAGTCAACGAGCAGGTCGCTTTCGTCATTCGCGTCTGTGTAGTAATTGAATTGCTTGTCTTTTACAGTATAAAGGAGCCCATGTAAAGCCTGGATTTGCAGAACATTTTTACAGCAATCCAGCCAGATACAAAGGCAGAGAGAATATGCTGGTATGAACATTTTGTTGCCTTTTTCTAGTTTCACAAAATACATATGGCTTGCTTACCTAAAGTAACATTTTGATCTGGTTTGCAGTATTATGACACCATTGAGGATGCATTGGGTGGAGTTCAGGAGGCCCATTTCGATGGGCTGATATTCGTTCATTCTGGAATCTACACGGATGAATGGATCTACATAGAGTCTCCCATTACCATGATCGGTGCAGGTGAGGCTAGTTTTTGACTACAGGAATCCAAACACATTTCAGACGTGTACCAGATGATGAAAACACATTTAAAAATATTTTCATTCCTTGTTACAGCACCTGGGAAAGTAGCTGATAAAGTTGTCATTGAGAACACTAGAGATTCAACATTTGTGTTTATGGAAGGTTCAGAAGACGCATATGTAGGTTACATGACCATTAGGGTAAGTCCTGCGGATTCCTTCAAAGTTTAAAAAAAACCAAAACTCTTCAGTAATGCCGACGGGATGACTTAATATTTTGTTTGTACATGCAGTTCAACCCCGATGATAAATCAGCTCAGCATCACAACGCACACCACTGCCTGGAGATCACCGTGAACTGCAGCCCGAATATTGACCACTGCATTATCCGCAGCACCTGCACAGGTAACATCGCATCGATGTGCGTTTTATTCTTTAACAATCCATCATGGCTCCCGGATATGAATTTTTACAGGCTCCTTGTATTCGACTTAATGTACCTAATAATAAGTAACAATTTTTTATTCTAGGCTCTTTTCTATATGCGCTTCACTAATCTGTGTACTTTTCTTCATGGTGATTCTGCCTGTTGTTTTACAGTGGGATCAGCAGTGTGTGTAAGTGGCCAAGGTGCATGTCCCACCATCAAGCACTGCAATATCAGTGACTGTGAAAATGTGGGCCTGTACATCACAGATCACGCACAGGTATGTAGTAGTTGCGTTGGCCGTGTGCTTATTCTGTGTGCAATAACATCCAGCAGGACAGAATGCACAATAACTCTGGCTTATATTTGTGTGTTAAAGAGACCAGCTCACTCAGCTGCTCATGTGTATACTCGTGCAAACCTTCAGCTTTATTGCTAACAGTACCTTCTCAAAACCATCGAGCTGCTTGTTGTCGTCTCTGTCACTAACTAGCCGAAATGGTTGCTGACCACGCACTCAGACTAACACAGGGCAACCACATTGGATCTCTTTTGAAATGAGATGCAGACAGATATATTAATGTAGCTCAGAGATTATTGAAAAAGTTTAAATATGATGGGTAGAAATATGATAAATGCTAGCTTCTGCTTTGAAGAGAAGCATTCAGATGCATACTAAGGCTATTGTCTAAATGTATCATACAAAACTGACCCCAACCACACAGTCAATGCATAACTCCATAAGTGCATGCCTGTGCCCAGGATCCAAAATTAGCGCCTGCCACTGCTAGTAAAATCTACTGTGGCAAATCTAATAAATTGGATACAGTGTCACTGGTAGGTTACTGAAATAGGTCTTTTCACTACAAGCGTCCTCTCTACCAGACTACGTTTCATGATTCTTTGATCTGCTCGATGCAATACATCTATACGTATGTGGCAACACAATGCTGATGTGAATGTGATATCAGTCAACACTGATGTTACTTTATGGAGTTGTGCGGTTGGTTAATATATTTTTGCTCCAGCCATTAGCAGAAACGTCGTCCCTTTCTGTGCCTATAGCCCACATGATTTAATATGTGCTGAAACGAGATGGCAACACACCCTAATGTAGTACTGCATAATTGCAAATGTGCTACAAAAACAGGATCTAAAAATTAACTGCATTACTTGTTCAACATTTTCACAATTAGTCCTGGCAGTAACTGGTGGTATCTGTGCCAGGCTTGTTGATGACTGCAATATTAAATCTCAGTACCTTGTTATTCAAGGGAGCCCTCTTGTGGATTCAGGAGGTTTAATCAATAAACATTATACATATACCTTGTATAACTAGACAACACTGTTGCTGTTGTGTGGGTACTTTTTTTAATTCGATCCCTGATTAAAAGTGTTTTTCTGCATAATATTCAACATTTTAATCAAAGTGAAAATAGACATGTTTTGCTAAATATAACAAAAAGACATCTGGTTGTATAATATAGTAAACATTTTTAAATTGTAAGATGTGCTGGGACCAACTGTAGAGAGCTGCTGGTGTAATTGAGTTTGTTTGACATTTCTAGGGCATTTATGAAGATAATGAAATCTCCAACAATGCATTAGCGGGCATCTGGGTGAAAAACCATGGCAACCCTATTATCAGGAGGAACCATATCCATCATGGCAGAGATGTTGGCGTGTTCACATTTGACCACGGCATGGTAGGATCAAGGCTCCATTTTGACTTTATGATCTCATTGCTGTCTACCAGCCATTATATGAAGACTTGGTTTTTGTCTCCCTCTACAGGGCTACTTTGAGAGCTGCAACATCCACAGAAACCGAATTGCAGGTTTTGAGGTCAAGGCCTATGCCAACCCCACAGTGGTGCGCTGTGAAATTCACCACGGCCAAACAGGGGGCATTTATGTCCACGAGAAGGGCAGGGGCCAGTTTATAGAGAATAAGATTTACGCTAATAACTTTGCCGGTGTGTGGATCACGTCAAACAGTGACCCCACCATTAGGTACGTGTTTATTTCCTGTCTTTTTTTTTTTTTCTTTCTTAGGGATGTGTTAAACCTTGAAAAAGAAGGTTTGTTTTAGCATGTACAGTACTACAGTTGCTGAGTTGTGTGGTGTATTTCTCCTCCAGGGGTAATGCCATCTTCAATGGAAACCAAGGGGGCGTTTACATATTTGGTGATGGCAGAGGTCTCATAGAGGGCAATGATATTTATGGAAACGCCCTGGCTGGCATTCAGATCCGAACCAACAGCTGCCCTATAGTCAGACACAATAAGATACATGATGGACAGCATGGTGGAATCTATGTGGTGAGTACAGATTTATTTAACTAGGAGCGTACTGGTAGTTTTATAGATAAAATTATCTAGATATAATTGCTATGAAATGACTGTAATTACGTTCAGCAGTGTTTTGAGTCTTGCCTAATGATGTGTGTAATGTTCACATGCATTTCTAGCACGAGAAGGGCCAAGGCGTTATTGAGGAGAATGAAGTATATAGCAACACTCTGGCAGGAGTGTGGGTGACCACAGGGAGCACGCCGGTGCTCAGGCGGAACAGGATACACAGTGGCAAACAGGTGGGGAGATCTTTCCCCACCCCCCCAAACTCATGTCTGACTTTACGTTGTGATTTATTATTTTTATTCTGAGTTACTTTCTGTTCATAGGTTGGTGTGTATTTCTATGATAACGGTCATGGAGTATTGGAAGATAACGATATCTACAACCACATGTACTCTGGTGTACAAATCAGGTATTCGGTTATTTAATAAGACTGGTGTGTGTGTGTGTGTGTGTGTGTGTGTGTGTGTGTGGATGCTGCATCTGTTCCAATTTTCGATGTGTATGACATACCCACAACATATTTAATCTTCTCCGTGTTGATACAGAACTGGAAGCAACCCGAAGATTAGACGAAACAAAATCTGGGGAGGGCAGAACGGAGGCATTCTTGTTTACAACTCTGGTAAGTTAATTATGTGGCACCTCCCTCATCCATTCAGTACTTAATGGAGCTCTTGGCTCAAACTGGCCAGCCCTTGTGGGGGTTTTTTTTTCCATTTTGGAGAATTATTAGTATTGGGACTGTGTCTGTGCGGCTTAAGCAACTAGTTCTGGTTTATGAATCTGCTTAAAATACAGAAGACTATTGTTTTACCGTTTTTCACGTTTTATCCCCTCAGGGTTAGGCTTCATTGAGGACAATGAGATATTTGACAATGCAATGGCAGGAGTGTGGATCAAGACCGACAGCAACCCCACTCTACGCAGGAACAAGATCCATGATGGCCGGGATGGTGGTATCTGCATTTTCAATGGGGGAAGGGGTAAGGCTCAAGAAACCAATAAACCGCATTGTGTTGGACCAGTGTGATATAATTATGGGTTAGTGCACGGCTATAAATGTTTTCTGTGTGCAGGATTGTTGGAGGAAAACGACATCTTCAGAAATGCCCAGGCTGGTGTCCTTATTAGTACTAACAGTCACCCAGTGTTGAGGAAGAACCGAATATTCGACGGCTTTGCTGCAGGTCAGTTGGCTGTTGTATTGGTAACAGAATCATTTTATTTCTCTAGTTTTTTCTCTATTTATTCAACACCTCTCCTCTTTAGGTATCGAGATTACAAACCATGCTACAGCAACCTTAGAAGGCAATCAAATATTCAATAACCGGTTCGGAGGGCTGTTTCTTGCCTCTGGTGTCAACGTCACAATGAAAGGTAATTCTTGTTATTGAAGGCCATAACCACTGTTTGTCTTCTTGCTGCATGACATCTAGTTAAACTGTTCCTATTTAAATCTTCAGACAACAAAATTATGAACAATCAGGATGCCATAGAGAAAGCTGTGAGCAGAGGTCAGTGCCTGTACAAGATTTCCAGTTACACCAGCTATCCCATGCATGATTTTTACAGGTACAGTAACTGGCGTTGATCACCTTATTGAAACACATTTGGATTATTAAGTTTGCCATCAGTATTAACATGATTTTTCTCTTTGCGGATTCAGGTGCCACACCTGTAACACAACCGACAGAAATGCAATCTGTGTGAACTGTATCAAGAAGTGCCACCAAGGGCATGATGTCGAGTTTATACGACATGATAGGTTAGTCCCATGGTTTTATTGTTCATAATCCATGTTTTATCCAACATGCAAAAACTTTTTTAAACTTTGCCTAATCCATGCATGCCTGATTTATTCCATGTAGGTTTTTCTGTGACTGTGGTGCGGGAACGCTGTCGAACCCTTGCACATTAGCCGGAGAGCCGACACATGACACGGACACACTATACGACTCGGCGCCTCCTATAGAGTCTAACACATTACAACACAACTGAGGCTCAGCCTGTTCTCCATCTCAGCACCCTGGTCTTTAATTTATCCTGTCTACCAAGCAAGAGCTTCTAAAACTTTGGTGTTAGAAAGACTCTGCGTACAAAAGGACAGGACGACAAACTTTTTAGACTTGAATAAATTGTTGTATGGTAAAAGAAACCATTATAAACGGAGACATTTGGGACTCCTTTGGATCTCTGCCTGTTTGCTGGATAGAGATGTCTCTATATTGCTAAAAAGGGTTCTGATGCAAGCGGATGCGAGAGATTTCCCCTGTTCGTTTTCAGTTGGCTCTCAATCTGCAAAGAGTTAATAGATGATTAAAGCTTTGGAAGAGTTAAGAGCTGCACAGAGAAGCAATATGTTGACTCAGGATTCTGGAGATTAAGAGAAGAGATGACAGCGGCGTCAACTTTCAGCAGAAGAACGACCGAAACGCCTGAAACCGATAAGCCTGTGCAGTCTCTGATGCGTGCAGGTTCAGGTGACGTTCTTTTGCAGTTTTGTACAGACGTAACAGTGGCCAGAAACACACAGCCATTACCCCTCCCTCCCCCAGAGACGCTACCTGGAGAAGAGGGAGAGCCATGATGACATGGCTTCCTTGGCAACTGTTTCTAGGTAACAGATTTGCTGGTTCTATGTATGGTATAAAAAAATTGAAAAAATGTGGTTAGCACTTGCTTTTTTTTTTTCTTTTTTTTTCTTTTTCTTTTTTTAAACGTTATTGTTATTCTGATCAACAAATATGATTTTAATGCTTTTCTCATGTAGTTTTGTATTTTCAAGCAAAAATCTTACAGTATTTGAATGTCTTTTATTTTATTATATATTATAATTATTATTGTTATTAATATTTTTGTTAGCGCATGTTAGGCTTGTAATCATACTGTGTCTCAGCATATAAATTCTTTCTGTGAAAGAGGAATAGTGAAAAAAAAAAAGATTTGGAAAACACTACAATGTCCTCCAGCTATGGTTTTCGATAGGCAAGGTGTGAAGCGGTTGTCAATGTCTTTTTTTTGTTTTTGTTTTGTTTGTTTTTATTATTTATTTTGCTAGGTTTTTTTTTTCTTTTTTCATTTTTTAAATTCATTTTTATAAACTTTCCTCTGGCTGTGACTCTTATAAAACATACGTGTGGTCCCACAGCTCTCAGTGTTTGCTTTCACCTTTCACTGCCATTTAGACAAACAGGGACACTTCCCTGCCCTTTTTTAAAAAAAGTAAATGTCTGCCTACATGTTGGGAGAAAGTGATTTCTAACCAGACTTTAAAGTGCTAATAAGGTCCCAAAGGTAATGGAAGTGTTTGTTAACACTGGAACATTTATTAATATTTGTGAAGTCCTGCTTCACTTATGCTTTTATTCTTGTCCCTATATATAATTTTATGGACGGTGATGAGTACATCTCCCGGTTTTATTACAGTATGTTTTTTTTTTTTTTTTTTTTTTTTTTTTCTTCTCCTTTTGGCCCTTGGCCCTATTATGTGCCTGTTTTTGAATGATGAATATAATTGAAAAGCATTGCTGGAGTTTGCCATGTTTTAAGGCCCTGGCCTCTTCAAAGCTGAAACACAAGTCTCTACGGCCTCATTGTCTTTTTGCCCCCCTCTTCATCCCCATCTCTGTGTAATGTGGTGACTGTGGCTTCTCATGCCGCCGCAATTGTATGCATGTACCATAACATCTAGACTTAATATATTGTGAAGTATTCAATAACCATTATGTAGATGCTAGTGTGAATTCAAAAAGGGTTTAATTTCCTAGAAAACAAAAGGAAACTGGTCATTTTTAAGAAAATAAACTTTATTAGATCAAGGTTTGTTGTTTTATTTGTGTGAGATTTACAAATTTGGTGTCAGCATTGGTATCTTTAGTAGATTTTTGAAAGGTGGGCGCTTTTTTTTTCTCCTTAATATTCGCATGAAAAATTCTGTAGACCTACTGAGAAATCAGACTTCTGTTGTTTTCTCCAAACATCCAGATCTGGGTTATGTGGTTATCAACCTTTTGGATTATTACTTCCTTACTGCCATTCTTCCATACATGTACTGTTATGCCTGTCAACATGAAGTATAAAAAAAACCTACTAGTCTGCCTAGATCAGGATAAACACTCAGTGTTACTGTAAAACGTAGCACTCTGATGGTTGCAGGTGTGGCCTGGCTCCAAGTAGCCAATACGCTGAGCTGTCTTTGTACTCCAAGCAAATATTGTCAGAGCAAAGTCCTTAAATCCGCAATGCTCCGCACTATTAGAGATTTTTACTGCGGCTTGGCTCGGAGGGTTTTATCCTGTCGCTGATAAGACATCTAGGTCATTATTGACTCAATTCATAAAGCACAGGCTTTCCTCAATACCCAGGTAAATATGGGTGTTCTCTGCGCAAACAAGCTAAACAAGGGCCCTTCAAATTCTACAGCGGCAGTATTGACTGAGGCCCTGCTTGATGGTGGTGTTAGTTGACACACACACACACACACTATCAGTATTTATATTTAACTACAATCAAGACCATTTGAATTATCTTGTATTAGTGTCATCCCAGCTGATTTTATTTCTCTATAGGCCTCTTTAATGGGTGACTTCGCTACTAAAAATAAAAGGTTTTCCAGTTTGAATCGGCACTTAAGACGCTTGCTCTCGCTTGTGCATCCCAGAAGTGCTCGATAACACTGAGATCTGGTGACTAGGGTAGGAATTGCAGAACCTCAAACTAGAACCATAATTGGGCATCTCCAGACGTGTGGTGGCGCATCAGAACAAATACATGACATAAACGGGTGTAACATGTCGGAAAGGAGGCACACGCAGCGTTCACCTATCAGAAACTTTTGGGGATGTACCAGGGGTCCTATTGAATGCCAACTAAACAAACCCCATAATATTAGAAAACTTCACAGACGTTCATCGCTTTGTATACACACTGGCAGACGCAACCAATGATGTGCACAGGTGGTGTTGCTGTGTATTTCGCATAGACTCGTCTGCCAGTATTTTTACCGATTAATTGGAAACCGGCTTTTATATCCATCATGGATCCGAGCTGTGTCCTAAATCCTTGAAAAATTACAGGACATGACTTTAACTCTCAGGTTTAACAAGCATTTAGTCTGGACTTGTTAGTGCCACTTGTGATTAGCATCTACGTGTGACCTCCTGTGAGGTCATTAAACACAAACACACACACACACACACACTGTGAGCAAACTGTGTCACTGGGTATATTATAATGATAATATAATATTCAAATCATGAATATGTGTTAACATTTGGCATTGTTGAGGCATTCAGTTAGATGTATGTACATTGCTAACAGCCAGGTCTCCATGCTTGATTGAAGGAAAACATGTATTGTTTGCACATACTCCTGGCCTTGAGCTGCTTATCTGTGAATGTGTGCTCTGGTGGCCCAGCGGTTTGGATATTTAACTAGTTAGTGTTGTTTGAATGCAGTCAGACTGTTTAGAGGCTTTTATAACATCTCCGACAGTCTGTTGTTTTTTATATCTGCTGTTTATAGCAGGGTGAGTCAAAAATGATCCGCACTCTGGCTTTCTTTTAATCAACTTTCAGGAAAGAGAAATACATTGTTTTTTGACTTAATCTCCCTTTTTTCAATACACTTTGTCTATCTGTCAACAAGCTTTCCATATTCCATTATTAAAAAAACATTTCAGCCTGAGCCGCGAGCCACAAATGCACCTCCGTCTTCACCTTCTTCGTCTTCTTAGGGCTTCTTTCACTAGACCTAATGGGGCAAGATCAGCACTATACAGAGGATGCTTTAACATTGCAAAATGTTTTTGGAGAGTGTTGACAGTATGGGCAGATGTGTGCAGATGTGTATGCAACAACGCAACACCCTCAGATAGCAGTTCTCTGTGTTTAGTTTGAATTTTAGGCCTCAGCTCTTCTGTGAGCGCCTCACTGTAACGAGCACTGTTGACTGTTGAACCTTTTTTGCTGGACGCTGCTCTTTTTTCTGGTAAATCAATAAAGTTTTTTTCTTGCATTTTTTCTTGCACTGAGGTCACAACTGAACTGATGTAACACGTTCAGACCTGCACAGCAGTGACCGGGGAGACAGTGACCTAGTACGGAAAGCATTGATAAGACAGTGTGGATAACAGACCTTTTAGTATAACTGGAGGGTGGATAATGCTCGTACATCATCATTAATGGCCATAATTAATCACATTTATGTATACATATTACTTTTTGAAAAATCATAAAGCATTAAAGCCTACAAGTCTAAACCTATCTGAATGAGGCCTAATCTACAAATAAGTCTGTAAGAGTTATTACTAGATTGGATTGCCTTAGGATCTTTCCTGCAACATTCAACAGCACTGTTAGTCTGCACTTCTTACTTGGCCAAGAAAATATTATAGTTTTAGCATTAAGCTTGCTATCAGGTAAATGTACCACATGAATGCACTTTGTAGTAGCACAAACTGTCAGCTCTCCTCTACTCTATCCATTAGTGGAAAGTGGACTTTTTAAGTGCTGTGTATTTCTCTAAATGTTTTACTGGACCAATAATACACCTCGTCTGGTGGGTACAGAATTTCCCATGCCCTTAATGTGTTAATTCTTAAACGGCCCTTCATCTGCATCTGTAGTACTTACTACTGGCTGAAAATTTTCATTTGGTGGTCTATTACTTAAACCAGCAGTCATGGTAAGGTATTTAAAAATCTCGGCAATGCTGGTGCACCTGATGTATATGTGTCAGTGTCAGTACTGTGCCATGTAAGATCCAGTCAATGGTGGGTCTATGGACAAAGAGTGCATGACAAATTGTGATTAGGAATGAGTACAAGTGACATGACCAGGTCTGGGGAGAAGTCAATTATTTTACTGGGATGAAAAATACTGGGTGGCCTGAGTAGGCATAGCTAACAAAACATTAGGTTACATGTTATGAAATATGTTAGTACTTCAGATTAAATGTCTTTAGCTAGCCAGAATGTTCGATCCCTGCAAGCCAACAAGACTCAAGGACTAAAGTGCCCTTAAGCAAGGCACCTAACCCCAACTGCTCCCCAGGTGCTGCGGATAGGGGCTTCCCACCACTCTGGGCCCACTGTGCCCAATGTGTGCCCACTGCCCCCCTAGTGTTCACTAATATGTAATGATGGGTCAAACGTGGCGGTGAATTGCACTACACAATTCACGTTCATTTCAAACTTACTTTCAATGACAATCCAACTTAATCCACATAACGTGGTAAGTAAAGCCATAGTTTAGTTCTCTTCTGTGTTAAATAGCTGAACTTTTGGGCTGAGGTTATGAAATTTTGGATTTCTGCTAAGACTGAACAAGTCTTTCAGTTTCAACACTGGTAAATACACTGTTACTACTACTATTACTACTACTACTACTACTACTACTACTACTACTACTAATAATAATAATAATAATAATAATAATAAGCAGGAGGTGGCCACTGATGTAGGTCATATTTGGCATTGATATGTCACTGCTGGCTAATTGTCGGCACTGGCAAACTGCACATGGGACAAAAGTGGCCCACATGTTAACCATTCTCATATGCCCTGAATGTCTCAAAAGATATCTTGGCCAATTCTGGCACTGAAATTGCCTAGTTGTACATTGTGGGCTATTTGTAGCAGTGTAAGTTTAATTGTGGACTTGGTTCTGGTATTTGCATCTGGTCCCCTTCTGTCCCATCATATACGGGCCATGAGTAGGTGCAGACTCGGACCAGATTTGGGCCAGGTCGAATTTGCTGTCTTAGCTACGTCCACAGGGATGTAATCGATAACTGTTACAATAACATGTGACGTATGTGATAAAATAGCCATTGTGTTTATACAGACCATGGAGCCCTTTACTGGATGTACTGGAGTTTCAAGGGAAAGTACCTGTTATTGAACCCTGTCACATTTCTGACGTTGTGACACACAGGTTCATGTTGACTGACTTTTATTGTGATACTGATACTGAATTGTGCTCTGAATGAGAGCAGGGGTGGTGGTAGTGGTGGTAGGATAATTACTGGTAGGTGTGTGTTGTCATTTCTGTCTGTAGTCGGACCTATAATCTCTCTCTCTCTCTCTCTCTTTCTCACATACACACACACACACACACACACACACACACACATACACACACATACACACACACTTCCGTCAGTTTGATCGGGTAAACAAGAGTGAAGCGGTTCTTTTACTTCACCGCGCGACATTCCTGTTTTTCAGGATCCCCGCCCCCAGGACTTCCCCCGCCAAATGACGTCAGGAGCGTGTCTGACCTCGTTCTATTTTTTTCCCCCCTCAACGTTCCTTTGAAGATATTGAAATTTAAAGCGACCGTTTACACACCGGGGAGGTGTGACGTCACATGGGGGTAATTTTTTTTATTTGGAGGACAGAAAATTAAACACTGGGAAAAATTAAATAATTATATAATTTATGTATATGTATGTATATGTTTAATATATATATGATATTTGGTGACTTGGCGACTTGACAAGGCAACACGTGGTGTAAATATAAATATATAAATATATAAATATAAGGAATGAACTGAGAACAGCGCAATTGCTTAGGTTGGCTAAAAAAAAGCTACAGTGCGCTGCGGCAGTTGTCAGGGGATATCGGAGAGCTGCGCTCTGATTGGCTGGAGGCGCCGTGTTGCCATGGCGACGGTCGGGGGGGTACGGTAGCGTTGCTGTGCGGCGTGATCTGTGTGCGCGCGGATGGAGGAAGCAGCTGCTGATCTTTTGACACAGTAGATCTTTACAGCGGAGAGAAAAAGGCGACTGCATGTGAAACACACCGGAGCTGCCGTGGGGAGTCCGGAACGACCTTAGTATGCACGAATGTAAGTCACTGGTCTGTTGATTAAAAATAATAATAAATTTAAAAAAAACATGGCGGAGCGTTTTTACATAACCGGAGTGTTATAATGTGTATTGTAACGTGTCATGGTCAAATTCCGGGGCAATAAAAACACCCCAGGCTGCCCTGTTCATGCCCCTGTCGTTCATTTAACTCACCTTTATAAACCGAATTATATCCTCGACGTGTGTGCTTCACTCTCGAGTCATTAAATTCGTCTTTATTGGACTTGTTTGGTTCCTCCATGAGGAGGTGAAACAGTCGAATTGTCTCAGACCATGTGATCCGGCTACAGCTAACTAAGTTGAATCAGACAGATAGACAAACAGACCGAGCGGACGAACGCACGCATTTCGCCCCGTTTGTCCCTCACACCCAACGCGTTCAAGTGCTCCGTTTAATCCGCGTTTCATAGCGTGTTATCATGAACACAAAGCAGGAGAGCTATAATTAGCCCGCATGGACATAGTTTCAGTAGAGAGCAGTGAGAAAGCGAGGCAGGTCTGAGTCTGAAGAGGCGCATTAGCTTCAGTGCTAGGTTAGCTAGCCTAGCTGACTTGGTCGAGTGCCGAGGCTGTTTATGTTCACACTGAATTAAATGAGCAACACTCGTAAACAGTGTGGGGTCTTGAACACTTCTTGGTTTGAGACGTGTTGTTGGCGTTTACAGGAACTTTGAGCTCACAAAACTATTGGAATAAAACTTATT
>JAOVVF010000051.1:9040089-9051804 GCA_028565595.1 Duopalatinus emarginatus
TATGATAGTGGTCTCACTGTCTGTTGCATTTCAATTGCATTCAATTCAATTGCATTCATTTGCATAACTGTTGTATGTACTGTTGATGTGCATGAGCAATGCGCTTTCAATTAAAAACTGTGGGGTGCTTTTGCATTGGCCCCCTATGCAGAGCTTAGCATCAGTGATAAAAAAGTTTCTTTACTCAGAAATGTTGCACACTGTTGTATACATTTTACACTTCGGCACTCAACTTTTCAGCCACCCGACAATTTGTACACCATGTACTTTCCTATAATGTACATTACTTTATTTAAATTCATATATATTCCTTCCGTATCGTGGTGTTTCTTAATTGCACAAGCTGTAAAGCACCTGAGCACAATAAGCACTGCCATATACTATCACTGCTCTTTGTACACACGCAAATAAACATTCCCTTCTTTCCAGTGTACATCCCCTCTTGGACATCAAAGGAATTCATCTTGGAAGAAGTCGAACCTGGAAGACGTGACACATCACGATATTTACACGTCTCATCCGTCCAGAAGAAACCGTAAACCAAATCAAGTTGGAATAACAACCAGGTCTGATGTTCCCATGAATCAGTGCATCTGCTTTCCTACCAATTTTACAGCCAATTACACTCATTTAAACCTTCCAAGTACTCACAGCAATTCGACAATATCATGACTTAATTATTTTTTTTCCTTGGCCAGCTTCCAACTCAGTTGTCAGTTGTGTTTCTGTGCATGTTAACTATAATTTACATATCATCTAGTGAAATATGAAAGAAGGACAGCTTTGATTTAGCTTATTCCTCGATCATTAAAGTACCTACATGTGTAATTTCTGTCAAAATCATTCACTTTAAGTGAAGGTTTGTAGGTTCTCCCTGTGTCTGTGTGGGTTTCCCTCAGGAGCTCAAATTTCTTACCACAATCCAAAAACGTGAGAACTGGAGATACTAACTTTCCTGTGTATGGATGTGTGTTAGCGATGGGTACCATAGCGGCACTCCTACCTGGAATTTGGTAGTGGTACAGTAGTAAAACATCTCATTTTTTTTATTTATTTAGAACATTTGATGCTACATCCTTTGCCACCAGGGCATAGCATAAGCATGCTGTTAGGTTGAAAATGCACGTGATATCTTATTTGCAGGTAAAATCCTAAAATCTAGCATTCATAGCAGCAAGATAGTTTAGTTAGATTGGGGGGAAAAATAGAGGAAATGATCAGCTACAAATCAGCGACTGTGATGACATAACTAGATTTACTTGACGTGAAAGTCTCAGCTCAAAGTAAACACAATGGCGTACATGTACTGTGTGAAGAAAGTGACATACAATAGCAGAATTATAACAGAAAGTGTGTTTTGAAGGAGTGCAAAATCTTAATTTTTTTTGTTACTTGGAGACACCTTATCTGAAAACGGTAATTGAAGTTTCGGCATTTAACAACTTCAGAAATGTCTGCAGGCGTGCTGCTAACGTTTTAATAGTTTCTATTGTCAGCTTTGCATTTTAAGTTACAAATATTGCATAAAATATTGTATTAGTCACGTTTTGCAAAACGTAATCACAATTGCCACCGCTTTGGGCTTGCCATTGCCCTGACTGGGTTCTGTTTCAGTTTGCACACACAATTTTGAGCTTTTTTTTTTTTTTTTTCAATGATAAAAATATGTAAAATAAAAAATACAGGTCCAGAGCCTGAAGTACTGGTTAACATTGTGTGAATCAGTACTTGGTAGTACCAACCCGAGTGTGTGCGAGAATGTGTCTGTGTGAAATGACTGCAAAGCACCCTGTGTGAAGCAATGATAGAACAAATAGCTTGGATAATGAATGAGTATATACGGACACCTTCTAACTTTTATGTCTAATCTGGGTGTTAAAATTATTTTGTTAAATAACTGTAAAATCCTTCTGGTTTTTCTTAGGTTAGCCCAGTTGTCTGTAGAAGTGTTCATTTGTCCCTTAGGGAGGGAAATCAGGGCCCCAAGCAGGTGTGTAATGAAATATGTTTATCTTCCAATGACCTTGTTAGCACCAGCTGCGCAAAATGACCCAGAGATAACAAGACACGGTTAACCAACATGTGACGTGGCACTAAACAAGGACTACAAAGTACTGGATGTTCAATTAAATCGCTACAAAACCGCTTTATCTAAATACTCACAGCCTGATTTCCCAAAAGCGTTCCAGAACAATGAGTAGAATAGGGAGGTGATATTAGCACTTTGGTGAAAATCAGGCCAGATAAGACAAAAAAATCAATATTACAGGCTAAAGCCTGCAGCACAGAACAAATAAAAGAGAGTGTCTATCTCCAAGTCCTCCCCTCTAGCTTTAACAGTGTGTGTGCGTGTCTGTGTAGTGTTGTGTGATGTATGATAAGGACTAATGCTCCCCTGACAAGTGTCCATGATCACAACAGCAGGCGAATCTCAAATTCATCACACATAACAGGTGTTAATTCATTCTCTCACACCAATCTCTGCTTTCCCCAACCTCTCTCCCTCTAATGCCCAGCATCCTGTTCTGTCTTTCTCTTTTTTTCCTCTAGACTAAAGGCTTTACAGTCTTCTGAGATGGTCTATCTTATTTGAACAGTGATGCAGAAACCTGGGCTTTCTTCCGGGAGCTTTAAAAATGCAGATATAATGCTATCTGTGAGTCATCTCCCAGCACTTTTTCTTTCATTGATGCTTGTCAGTAACAAACTATGACCTTCTATCTGAAGATCTCTCTGCCATTCAGTTTTCATCCAGATGAAGTAGTAAGATTATAAAATGTTAGTCTTTCTAGCTTTTATAAGACTTTTATAAGGGTGTGGGGAGGGGTGGTGGTGGTGATGGTGGGGAGATTTTTGGGTTTAGTTTGTGCTTTTGTCTAATGTTTACTCCTTAAACATACAAATTATTATTAATTGTCACATATTGTAAATGGCTCAAGGAGGCTTAAACATTCAGTAACTAAAGCCATTAAACCATTAGTGGGATTGCTATATCCCAATCAGTATGAATTGTCTGTACACAGCATGTTACTAATTGCCAGAAGAAACTGGTTCTATGCAATCCTATGCAAAATAGACTAGTGGTGCCATGGGGTATGCTCTGGGGTTTGTTTAGTTGGCATTCCATGGGACCCCTGGTACATCTACTTCACCACCACATACGCCTAAAGATGCCAAATTTTGGTTAGAGGAACACTCATTTGGGGTTATGCTATTTCCACCTAAGTCACCAGATTTCAGTGTTATCAAGCACATCTTTCATGCAACACACTGTAGAACACAAAAATCCAACACCATAATACAACAATTGTGGACTGTTCTGTCAGAAGTATGAAGTTTATTGCCTACAGAATATTTCCACAAGCTTGTGGAGACTATGTGCCATGGGGAAAATACCAAGTCTTAGACTTGTGACATATTTCTACCATTAAATAAAGATTATTTTTTTCTTTCAGTGCCAAGACACTTCAGCAGCTTGTCTGTTAGCATTGGCGGTTGTTCCCATGACACCAACAATGTTAAAAAACTTTTCTACAGTCTAAACACCTGGAGAAACTTTAAAATGAATGTCATGTTTGGGCAAAAACAATCTACACACAGGTGGGGAAAAAAGATGTAAGGGGGAAAGATCAGTGGGTCTCTTATGTTGAATTATGCTCCAGATCAGTCAGGCTACACATACTACACCTGAGGCACCAGAAGATACACTCCTGCTTTCTGGACCTGTCTCTTGCTGCTGCTGAGGAGGAACCCACATGGGCAGGCTAATGATAAACTTAGAAACAATGAATTTGGTTTTGGACTGCAACTGATAAAAACAGTCAGCACAGAAAAAATAGGACTAAACAGCTTTAGTGTCCACAAGTGGACAGGTGAGAAAATTTTAAAAACAGGACATAAAGTACATTGTTAAAGACAAGATTGTTCCGAATTGCACTACCGGTGTCACCCAAATTGTTCTGGTTTCTCTCAAAGTTCCTTCGTCTTGTCATCTCAGGAAGGTTTGTCTTGCCACCATCACCTGCAGCTTTGCTTATCAAAGACAAAATTTGCATTAGTTAATTTTATATTTCCGTAAAGTTCCTTTGGGACAACGTAAAAACACTATACAAATAAAATTGAATTTAATTAAATGCAAGTCATATCTTGTGGCCTCAATACACTTGAATATCTATTTTGGACAGATTTTGGACTGATGTGTTACACTCTGCGGTTCACCACCATCATCACAACACTGCTTCAGGTCATATTGTAATTTTTTTTTAGATAAATGCAATGTTCTGGCAGCTCATGTTGGCCCAACATCTTGCGCTAACCCACATAGATGTTTTGCCTTTAACATAGTAAACATCTACTAGCTCCACCACCTGTATTTTTATGCTAGCACTTCCTGAATTATTCATTAGACCACCTGCCCAAACAGCTGCCAAAACAGTTTTTCGCCATCAAGCCATGGACATCACAAGACCTCTAAAGGAGCACCATAACGTTAACAACAGATCCTTCTGTTGATCTTCTGTGGTATCGGACCAGGAAGGCTAGCCTTTATATCTAACGCACATCAGTGATCCATGGACACCCATGACCCTATTGCAGGTTTACTAGTCCTTCTTGTATTATTTACGGTAGGTATTAACCAATGCATACTGGGACAAACCCCACAAGACCTGCAGCTTTAGAGATGATCTGATCCAGTTATCCAGACATCGCAATGTAACCCTTGTCAAAGACATTCAGATTCTCGCAGTTGCCAATTTTTTCTGCTTCCAACCCAACAACCTTGTGAACCTTGCTACCGAATATATCCCATACATTTAGGGTTGCCATTATAATGCGATAATTAATATGAATCACTTTAAAACTTTTTTGGTTTTGCAAAGATGTTTTAACGATATCACTGATGCATATTGATACAACTGCACAACACTAGTTCAGACATTTGACAATTTTGGCTTTTATACAAACAATGTCTTAAAAAAGTTCAGTTCAAAGTTCCCTAATTCTAATTCCTAAGTATATTACTTACCTCTCAAAATGGTTCATTCGTCTTTTATGAATCATCTACTGTAGGTGGATGGCCAAGTCTGAATGGGTTCGGTGATGAGCGGAATAACACACCGTCATCTTGAGAAGGTGGGCCACTTAAATCTCCGCTATATCTATTCATATGGATTTAAAGAAATAGATTAGATGGCAGATAAATCATTGAGAATGAACAGAAAATTGTTATTCACTATTTTTTTTATTTTTTTTTTTACACTTCCATACAGTGTGTGCCACTGTTTCACATGTGTTGATTTATTACTACTAATTAAAAGAAGATAAATAGAAATCTAGGCTGTTTAGATCACAGTAGAAAAGAAGCGCATCATAGGCATACAGTTTTCACTGAAAGACAGACAGCCTCTTCTAAATAACTATTATAATAAACAGAACATTGCTGTTAGCAGGCTTATATAAACCCAGTTTACAAAACTACATAAACCTTTTTTTTTTTTTGCAGTGGTCAGTTAGTCTAGTCACATTTCACCTCCTTCCAGCTCAGTTATGTTTGTTGCACCTGCTACTGTATTTTACATGCTCTTTCTCGATCAGTGCTAGCAATGTGTTATTAATGTATTCAAATTTGTCTGGAATAAATGAACCCAGTGCAGAAGAGGTTTTGGGGTGCTTCTATCAAATGCATGACCAACCAGGGGTGTCTTTACATTAGTGAAGAGCAGGGCCAGGCCTCACCAGAAATCTCTGTGAAGCAGTGCACAACATAAGCAAAAATTCAGCATAATAAAGTAATAAATATGTATTTTTCCTTTACAACTAATATTGTTTTATAATATTTATTACATATGACAACAGTCATGCAGTCTTATACATACAAACTACATTTTTCTTTACCGCTTGCACAAACGTCAGTGCTTCCCCTAGCAGTCTTCGCTTAGTAAGCATGGGGCTATGTTTATCTAGTGAGCAGTTTAAAACAGCTGTGCACATGTGCAACGCACCTTCAATAATGAACCATGGGGCATGATTGAGTTGGCCCCATGCTGAAAGCAGCTAATAAAAAAAAAACAGACCCACGTCATGATGTTTAGTAAACACTGTGCTATAGCCATAGCTATCACAGCTGCCAGCCACTACTAATAGCAAGGCAATATAATGAATCAAGTTAACAATTTCATACAAGTTCAACTGAAAATGAATTCATTCATAGAAGGCAGTGTTGTTTTGGTTGTAGGTTAAGGCACAGAAAGCATTGGGTTTCTGTGTGTTATTAAAATTGCAAGCTGCAATGATTGTGTCCTGCTTGATAACTTTGGATTTGTAGTGCGATACTGTATAGCAGAGTAATATACCAGATCTAGTGGTATTACTGGTGGTCACTCATAGTCCAGTCTTCACCTCTCCACTTGTTTCTGACCTGATTGGTATTGGTCCCACAAATCCAATTGCGATATTTGTAATGATATTTAAACTAACATAACATAGATACACAAAATTGGGTTTTACAGTATATTTGTATTTTTCTCAGACATGCCTGCCCATTTATACCAGCCAGCCCTGCAATCCAGTCACAAATTCAGTCACTGTTGTTGATCTGCTATAACACTGTCTGTCCATGTGGGATTTATTCGACTGGCCAGTATAAAGTGGGAGGGACTGCGGAGATAGATAGTACTGGGATGATGCATGATTGGCTTCCTGACTAATGATCATGGTGAGTCGGAGTGACACAGTGAGAGAAACACGTCAGGAGTCAGGAAATGATTATGGCAGGCAAAAAATAAATAAACAAATAAATGACAGGCTGCCTGACATCTCTTCCAGTGTCCAACAACATGAGACAGAATGATAGGGAAAGCCATTCATATAGGCCTCAGTGCCTCACTACAGCTACGCACTGTGTGCACAGTGGGTTTTTTTTTTCTGTGATCTTTAAGGTCTGACACTGTGCATGATACAATATTGCACATTGTACATATTTGCATGCACCGGTTTTCTAGGTCTGTTCTTATGTGATGGATAATGCTTTCATGGACAGAGCAATGCACAGTTCATAGGTTACTGCCAACAATAAGGCCAATTTATCCAAGTAGAAAATGACCGCCTTTGTCTCATCTGTCAAGCTCCTTTCAAAATGTCAGGCTAGTTCTTCAGTCAATCACTGTCAACAGCAAAGTAGCACCCAGTGTCAGATTGACAGGCTTGCTCTGTGAATCAGAAGAGCTTCTTGGCTGTTTGACTTTCTACCCTCAGATTTATTCAAATGCAGCACCGAGTTGCACATTTCATTGTGAGTAGAGCTGCTCAAAGGACATGATGGCTGCCTCTGATATTCAGATCTGGCACTTCACCTGGAAGAGTTCCCAGACATCTGGAGCGTAATGCACGAATACTGAATACAGCCACACATCCTCTTCAGCCAATAGGGTCCCCACTTCCCATGCCTTAATTTCCCGCTCATGCATTTCCATTGCTTAACAGATTTCAAATTTCCTTTTGATATCCGATTTCCAATTTCACTTCCACTCTGCTGCACGACTTATTGTCAGCACTCAGGTCTCCAGGTATTATCAGACATGGCAGCTTCTCAAGACCCTGCCATTTACATTTCATCCAGGGAAATGTCATAGTGCAGCAGTGTCCTGTTGAGGTAGACAGATGGCCCCCAGGTGGGCATTGATGCTGGAAATAAAAATTGTCCTATGCTGACCTATGGAAAACTTTGATGAAGTTATGTAAAGTGATCAATGGAAAACCCTGCCGTTTTTAATAACAAGCTTATAGCACATATAAAATACAACTAAAAGTGCTGTACTGCATGTGCAATTCACAGCACATGGGAAGAACATTAATAATAAAGTAATAAGATATAGAAAAATAAATAATTTGCTATAACAAAAATCTGTAAAATAATATGATGTTACACTATTGGTACAGGAAAAAACAATATGTTCCAGATTATTGGTGCACAAAAGCATGAGCAGGATTATAAAAAATATACTGTAGGCACCAATGAACACCATACTTCCAGCAGAATGGTCCATAATTCTGTTGTATTCCTAGTTGTAGAATTTCTGTGTTTCACAATGCTGTGGCCTGCTTTCCCAGATCTGTTTAATTACATTCCCCTAACCATAATATTGTGTCTCTAGATATGTATGGCGACGCATTGTCCTGAAGAGGTCAAACCCATCCAAATTAATGCAGGACATAAATGGGTGTAACTTTTCAGAAAGGATGCACACATTGAATTCTAACCCGATCAGATCAGATACATTTGTAGATGTACCAGGGGTCCCAGGGAATGCCAGCTAAAGAAACCTATACCATTATGGAGCCACCACAAGCCTTTTTTTTTGCATGGGCTGATTCATATCAGTTTTTCTGGCACTTCTATTTATATACTTTTGCTTGCGCTTGTGTCTCAAAATGCTATATAAGAAAGTGCAAGTAACCAAAAAATCAATTATAGTTAGCAATAAAATTGAAATCTGATTCTGGCAACTGTTTAATGATGGACATTGATTGACTGATGGAGAGTAAAGCTGTTCATCCACAGTTATCTAGCAATGATGATGCTGATCACAAAGAAGACCATATACTGTATATATACATTTTACAATGGTAGAATTTTAGTCTCATTGGTAGCTTAATGGTTAAGACCTAGTGGTTAGGAAACCGGTCTCGTGACCGGAAGGTCGCGGGTTCGATCTCCACCCAGGGCAAGACACGACTGAGGTGCCCTTGAGCAAGGCACCTAATTCCCCTAACTGCTCCCTGGGTGTTGTGATTTGGGGCTGCCCCCCGCTCCGGGCATGTATGTTCACTGCCCCTAGTGTTCACTGGTGTGTGTGTGTTTCACTGCACGGATGGGTTACAGGCGGAGGTCACATTCCTTTTGTGTGCAAAACACAGTAAGGCAAAATAGTTCACTTTCACTTTCATTCACTCGACTACTGCTCAGACGATCATGAGTCCAAATCCCAACACTGCCCAGCTGCCACTGCTGGGCCCTTGAGTAAGTTGTCAACTTCTCATTTATGAGCTGAATATAGATTGCTTTGGAAAACTGCATCTACCAAATGGCATAAATGTAAATGAGCAAGCCATGGGTAGTTATCACAAAACAGATTAAACACAAAAAGACAATTAAATTTAAAATTATTCTGATTGCATGTCTTTAGACTGGGGGAGGAAACCAGAGCACCTGGAGGAAACCCACACCATCATGCCTTCTGATTCTGGATAGTATTATACAAACCATTTCCTTTCTATAACTGTACAGTATCTAGTGAAATCTTAGATATGCCTTGATGCTGTCTAGACAGTGTGTACAGTGTAGGAGCTGAAACTCAAAAAGTGTTTGCACATTTTACTGTTGACTGCTTCTTCCATTTCTTTATGTTTTTTTCTTCCTCAGTAATTTGTTTGCAGTTGGATTTGAACTTGAGAAACAAGCTGTGTGCAGCCTATATAACTCTGTATAGTTACTAAGCAACCACAAAACCGCTGATGAGATTGCAAGGTCATAGAGGGTCTGGTGGTAACTAGGCTTCTAGTATGAATCTGGGCTCATGACACTTCTTACACTACATGATGACCATTTATATTTACCGACATGCCAGAAATAGGCATGACTTTTGACTATCAGGTCGACTAAACGCATTTGCATTTTGACTGATTGAACGTGTTTAAATATATTGTTTTATCCTCTCACACTGTGTAATTCTCACTTTAAAATTAAGGTGGTAGTTGATGACAAAACATGTGTAAATTGTTTCTAAATTATAGTGTATGCTAAACCTGAGTCTGGTTTCTATACAAAAATACAGTAGTGTTATTCAGAAAATCACTAGTCTTTAAAAACCAGAGGTCAAAACACAAAGACAGTCCAAAACACAATCCAGTACAACAGTTTCAGGTCAGAGATCTGAACATCTGGATATGTAATCAAATTCAATTTCAAGATACTTGACATTCTCTCTGCACTACAGACTCAGGATCATTTAAAATGTCTAACCATATCTTTAGCTTTCTTAATACAAATGCAATCAAAGGCCTTGCAGAGACTGTACTGAGTGATTATGAACATTGAGTGCAGGTAGACTGAGGATATATGAGTTTATTCGCTGGTAATAAAAAATATGCAACCGGTGACTTAAACCGGGGAGGTGTAAAGTGAAAGTGAAAGTGAACTATTACTGTGCTTGCACACAGAGAAATGTAACCTCTGCATTTAACCCATCTGGGCAGTAAAACACACACCAGTGAGCACTAGGGGGCAGTGAACACACTTGCCCGAAGCGGGGGGGAAGCCCCAAACCACAGCGCCTTGGGAGCTATTGGGTTAGGTTAGGTGCTTTGCTCAAGAGCACCTTTGTTGTGTACTGCCCTGTGCAGGGAACAAACCTGGGACCTTCCAGTCACAGAACCAGTTTCCTAACCACTAGGCCATGGCTGCCCCTGTATTAGTCTATCAAGTGAAAATGAACCACTCATTGACCACTGTACTTGTACACACAAAGGACCTGCCCTCTGCTTTTAACCAATGCATGCAGTGAGTGTACAGTACAGTAAGTGGTAAGTGGTGAGTAGCCCCTATCCATGGTGCCCCAGGAGCAGATGGGGATTAGGTTCCTTGCTCAAGGGCACTTCAGTTGTGTCTTGTTGGCTTGAGCTAGGATTGAACTTGTCACAAGGCTGGTTCCTTTACCATAAACCTGCAACTGTCCCCATTATGTTATGTTATAAAGACATATGTCATGTGTTCCGTGTGACCATCTCATGCAGATACATAATGTGAATAATGTCAGTAATCGATTTATCCCGGTCAACATTAATCTATAGTGCATCCTGAAGACACTGGGTGTGAGGTGGAAATATCAGTACCATAGATAATCCACTAGGTCTTCACAGTGCAGTTTTCCTACCTAGACCAAATTTATTGTATACAATCCAACTGTCATTCAACCCAAAATAAACTCATGTGAAACTCCACATAGACAGGAAAGAACCAGGGACTGTGAGCTGACAACTCTATCTACTGTGCACCACTGTACCATGCACAGGCTTGATTTATTCTACTGTCAACACAGGTGTATATTCATAAAACATTAGTGTTAATGTTGCTGTGAAGATGGGCTCTGTATGTCATAATTTTACCGTGAAAAAGAAAAACTATCACATTCTAGACTGTGCAAATTATTACATTGATTAGATTCACCAGAGAAGCCACATATTTAAACATTCACAGCTCAGAGTGAATTATAAGAGGTGTGTGCTGTAATTTGCCCCACTGAGACAGCAGAAGAAATCAGGAGTTAAAGAAAAGAGAATATTAGATATAAAAGAGCAGATAATGGCAGAGACAAAAAGGAAAGGAGGAAGGAAGAGGCAGGCAATAAGAGAAAGTTGGAAGTCCATCCTAACGTGTTAGTCAGGTCTTTAATGCAAGCGCTGATGTGAATATAATATTTTTTCTCTTACCTACAAACCAGATTCTCTTCTGAGTCTTTTTTTAAAGATGCTTCCACTGCTGAGATTTCAGTTTGTAATTAGAGGCATGTAATGACACAGCAGCTCTGCTGGAGCGTTACTGTGTCACAATAAAGATTTATTGCTAAATTATGCATGTCTGCATGTGCTTCATTTTATCATCTTGCAGAACGATCCTCAAAATGCTTTCATTTTAGTGTGTACTGTGTAATATATATA
>JAOVVF010000051.1:9059975-9071076 GCA_028565595.1 Duopalatinus emarginatus
ATATATAAAACCTATTATTATTATTATTATTATTATTATTATTATTATTATTATTACGGTATACTATAGAATATCTATTATTACTATTATACTATTATATAACCTGACCCTATTGTTGAATTCGATATTGAATGGCTGTTGGAACATCTGAAGTAAATGTTCTGATCATTGGCAATAACCATAATGTGACCTTACTCCGCCACTGACTGACTCTGCTTGGGGTGATAAACAAAGTGCCCTTTAGGCATCAGATTCAAGGACACCGATTGGCTAAATTTATGTTGCAACATGTGTAATTTGTCTCAGCAATGGTTTGCAATTGTCAGTGCTTCTGCTGTCCCAGGGTGATGTTTCCATCACCCAGTGGTAGCAGCACAACCAACTGCTAACCATTGCTAAAACATGCACATAGCAACACAAATGAAAAGGAAAGCTAATTTTTTCCCAATATATTACCTTTATTGCATACTCATACTTTAAATGGACTCGCATGTATTGTCTAATAGCTCATGAACACAATTGCAAAACAAACCTATGAAAAAGTCTTCATTTAAAAGAGTTGAATTCACAAGCTAAACAACAAGCTAAGTAAACAAGTAAACAAACTGGCTAATTTATAAGCGGAAACATGTAGGGACCACCTTGTGCATAGAGTCAATTGTCAGGGCTAACTGCGATTGCTAATATTAGCAATAATGCTAATCGCCCATGACAACATTACAGATTATGCTTATTGCTAATAGTAATTGCTAATACTGATACCTGGTAATCATGTGAATGCTAGTGGTAATGTTAATGCTTACTAGCTAGTGCTAATTGCTAATTTCTACCACTGTAAAACTGCAATCACACTTGCATTTTCTTCAAGAAATGAACTTCTCTAGTGTATTTATTTAATGTATTTATGTATTGTAATTATAAATTTGAGAATGTATTGGTTATTAATGTATTTATTAATCTTTATTAATATATTGTTTATTAATTTCTCTTCATCTTCCTCCTCTTGTTATTGGTGTTGTACAGCCTTTTCAGCGTTTCCGGTTTGTGACCAGCTTCTCTCGCCAAAACAGAAGCAGAACATCCATTTCATTTACCTTGGCTTACAGGATCTCTGGAACTGAGATCATGTCCATAATCTTAAAGTTGTTTGCAGTCTGCACCAGCATCCAGGTTATCTGATTAGCCTGCTCCGGTGGACGTTTTCAAACAGCGGTAACAGGTGATCATGAGCCATCTTGATCTGATCATCAACTGTAGCGGACTACACAATGTAGATAGTGAACTGCTTCCCATTTGGTGGATAAGTGGGTTTAGCTATTGTGTCCAGGTCTTGCTGCAGTTCATTTTCAGATGCAGAAGCAGCCACAGGTGAAGATGCTCCATCTGAAGCTTGAACTACAATTGGACAGCTAACAAGCTCTGCAATGCTTGTCACAGCTGGACCTGTCTCAGAAGCTGGGATGCTCTCCACTGATGATACCATATTGATCACTGGGATGCTCTCTTCAGCTGGAAAAGTCTTGACAAGTGGGATGCTCTCTTCAAATAGAGTTTCTTCAACCACTGGGAGAGTTTCTTCAGCTGAAAGTTTCTTGACAGCTAGGAAGCTTTACACTGGTGGACGTTTTTTGACAGATGGCACCAGTTCTGCTACTTGATCTGGATCTGCAAGTCTACAGCCATCACATGTACATGGCATCTCACTGCTTAATGGCGTCATTGTGCCACTGGTCTGCTGCTGCACCAGTTCACGCTGAACCTTTTGCGGCTTTATGATCTGCACAGTGGTCCAGTACAGATCCAGAAGAGGCTTAACCGTCTGTATGGGTGTGTAGACCAGCAGGTTCTTCGGGATGGCATTCTGAATTGAGCTAGGAGGTTGATTGATTAAACCTGTGACTCTCCATTTTGTTCAGTGCTTTCCATACAGCATCTTACTATTTATCTCAGCCACAGCCATCTGTGCATACCTGTGTCTCTTTTATTTTACAAAGCCAAAGCCTTTGGATCTTCCGTTCTTGTCAGTCACAATGTGGACATCAAGTGTAGGACCGACCGTGCTGAAGATGTGACATGTGACAAGATGTGACGGTCAGCTTCTCGTTGTCCACATCTTTATGCACATTTTTAATGCATATGTTTGTAAACAGTTGAGAACAGGACCCCTCCCTGGCTTTGCACTGTGCACAGGACTTAAAGTGCTCAATGAACACTTTACGGCCGTTCAGCTTTTTTCCATTCAGTCTCTTGGCTGCCTCTGGAGACTCGAACTGGACATAGCCATAGCCTTTTGACATCTCATTACCTACAACTTTGCAGGATAGGACCGCCCCTGAAAAGCTATCAAAAAGAAAGCTGGTGACGATCGATCTGTCCAGTCCCTTGATAAAAATGTTGCTCTTGTCTGGGGTTCTCAGATTCCCAGTTGCTGTCATATAATCAGATGAGAACAAAGAGAAATAGCGCTACAACTGCAAGGTGAACAGCTGGATACATATTAAAATGAGGAGGCTTTCTTTTGAATAAAATACAGCCTCAAGATGACCCGTGTTTGTTGTACTGTAAAATGTCTACTGATGCATCATATTATAGACCAGCTGCTTTATTCATCCAATGTCTTAACTCAGCTACACTACTTGTGACATTTCCAGTAATATCTATGTAGGTATCTCATTACATACAACTTTTCAGGATAGGACTGCCCCTGAAACGGTATCAAAAAGAGCCCTGGTGACAATCGATCTGTCCAGTCCCTTGATAAAAAGGTTGCTCTTGTCTGTGGTCCTAAGACTTGAATCTCTTCGCATGGAACTCGCATGGGCCTCTTCATGAGGAGCTCATTACTGAGCTGATTCAGGGCTCGATCAGCATTGGTTCTATGCTGGAAGCTGATGAAAGCATAGCCACACGAGGAGCCGGTGTTCCTGTCTCTGCAGAGATGGATGGACTGAATGTGTCTTGCAGAGCTGAATTTCTCAGCAAGCATCACCTCGGTTACTGCAAGATGCAGATTTCTGACAAAGACGATTGACATGGTGGAAACTGGGTCTATTTCACACAATATAGAGGAGGAAATGATGTAAATTTGCTTACAAATTGCTCCCAATTCACTGACAAATAGCTTCTGGTAACTCGCTGCTAACTTGCTGGTAACTTGTAAATGGTAACTTACTAATAACTCTCTGCAGAAAACGCTGGTAAATTTTGTTAACTCTCTGTATCTGTCAAGGCCTTGCCATGGCAATGGGCATTCTAAAGTCTAAACCACCTGACCCACTGGGCCCATGAGACACAAGCAGCTCAAGAAATGAACACCGGAAATGAATGTAAATCAAAATCACTCTAAATATCCTTAGGAAAAACAGCATTTAATACTGTTCGTACACAAAGTAGAGGCCAAACTGTAATGGAGGTTGGAGGAAACCAGACCACCGGGTGACAACCCACACAGACACTGGGAGAACACACCAAGTTCCTCACCAGACCATAGCTCGAACCCACAACCCCAGATCCCTGGAGTTGTACAGTACACACAATACCTGCATCACAACCGCACCGCCTACATTTTATTTATTATTTTATTTTAGTATTTTTGTTTACCATTATCAATAAACCACATCACCACCAACCCTTTCAGGGACGTCAGGTTTTCCCGGGTGCAAATTGCCAATGCTAACTGCTAATGTTAATGTTAGTGTTAATGCTATTTGTCACTTTTAATTTTGGTGTTAATGCTAATTGCTAATGCTAAAATCACTTACTTGTTTTGGTGTTAAAGCTTATCGCTAATGCTAATTTTAATGTTCATGCTAATAGACTCGATGCACAAAAGTCTTCCGGGTTTTGCTAAGCCGGCTTATCGGCTTCCTGGAAAACCCAGAAGTTAAGTCATTTGTACAAGCTGTCCGCAGATGTCGTCAGTCGGTATAAGATCATAATAATTAACAACAATATATAATATCATACATATTATAAGATCTCTAATGTCGTGCTCTCCAAGTCTGTTTAGGATGGAGTTTTAGACAAGATGTCTACAAGACCTTCCGCACTTCACCGTTAACGATGTTCACCGTATGGTCAGTCACATCAGTTTCCTCTATCAGCAAGAGTGAGAAAGGCTTCGAACTCAGTTACAGTTACATCAATAACTATGAGGGAAAGTAAAAGCTAACACAAACTACCACATTTTACTGTTAGTTTAACGAGCCAGATACAGTAACGCTGTGTTTATGTATTAGAAGTAACGTTATAACCTTGACTATTTCTGTGAATGTTTTTATTCAGGTCGAACCTGTATTTTCCTTTAGTTCCCAGTCTGTAATAAAGATCAGGAGAAGACCTCCTGTTTAAACACTGTTAATGAAAACCTTCTGAATGAAATGCCAACTGCACCTTGTATCGTTGGTAACAGTAAAATTTTCCCATTTTTTCCCATTTCCCATTCTTTTATGCGTGTCCTGGTCCACTGGAAAGGTACGAGAGCTTAGAACAGAATTGTACTTAACAGAAACCTTATTGGTTATTGGTTGTATTAAAAACTAAATCTGTAAAAAAAAGTTTATATACATCATATAACTTACTCTGCTGTGGCTGGTACAAACCCTGTCGTGTTTAGATTTTAGACTTTAGAAGCTTCAGTGTATTTGTTTTGGTTTAAAATACATGATACACTATTTATGGATCATGAAGAGGAGGCTGTCAGAAGCTAACTTTTCGAGCTTTTTTTTTTAAAACACTCTCCTATTTCTCTCCCCTACTATCCAAATCTCTCCCATTATACCATCACTACCTCCCAGAGAGAGCAAAGGCGAACATGCACTTCCTCATAGACATGTAAAAAAATCTCAAACTGCTATGTAAACACACTTAGAAGAAAGCCTCAGCTAGCTACCTTACAGCTAGAAACCTTTGATTGGTTGCGAAGGACTCCAAGAAAACATGGTCAGTTTTGCTCCCTTGGCTTATGGCCATAGATGGCTGTGGCAGTGTTGAGATTCAGACTTTCAAAGTTACTTCTTTGATGACAGGGTGATGACTTTTCTGTCACACTACTCTGGAGCCAGGACAAGTCTTAAACTGAGAATAGAAAACCAACAGTCAAACCAGAATAAGCAAATAAAGACAACGTGCAGAAATGCACACACACACACACACACGCGCACACACACACACACACACACACACAGGGACCACACCCTTGTCAGCATGGAGCTCAGATGTGGATGAAAATGCAATAAGACAGTTTAAAGGGTCAAGCAATCAGAAAACAATCACTAGGCAAGATCCAACAACAAAAAGAACATGGAAACAAAACAATACAAAAAAGCTTCAGGCAAAATGACACTGAGCTGCTCACTACACAGTAAGTGAACCAGAATGAGTGGCTGCGTCCGAAATGGCATACCTGAATACTACCTACTAGTTTGGAGCGAGTATATACTATTTAACCGCTAATCTAGTATACACTTCTAGTATGGGAGCGTGTAGCATGCACACCACCTCGGATGCACTCGATCCGCCATTTAACCAACGACCTTTGACCCAAGACGTCATACCAGTTAAGTTCCCACACAATTATTTAGTTTAATTAACTTTAAATTTTGTTTGTAATGAAAAATGTTACCTCAGCTCAGCCGTCTCCATCTGGTTTACAGATAATACAGGCGCTCAGTTCGCTCGCAGTGCATTATGGGATACGTCAGGCTCGGATAGTGTGCTGGCGGAGCGTACTAGAAAATCTCTCCCGACCTGGTAGGACATCCGGGAACCTTTCACATACTACCTGTTACATACTAGGTATTCGGACGCACTACATTTTGTCGTATACTAGATGTCGCATGCCATTTCGGACGCAGCCAGTGTATTGAATCTGAGTCCAGGTGTGTGAAATCAGAAGCTGGGCAAGCCTGAACCAGGAATTGTCATGTGATGTTCAGTGGCCATATCGGATGGCCGCAGTGCTCTGTGGGAAACTGAGTTCTGTGGCTGAGAAGAAACAGGAAGTGGAGCAGGAAGTGAATCAGAGGTGACAACCTGCTGAATCAGGCTTTTATAAGACGATCAGGTGTTGCTTCTGCTTGGTTAGAATAAAAACTTGAACCCAAACCGGCACTTTGGACATTACTAACATGCATAGTCTAATCCTGGTGAGATTTGATAGCTGAATGAAATGATGAAATATCCCCATTATGAAATATATTAGAAAATGTCCCCATAGATACAGTATAGCATGCACTGGGATATATTTGTATTGCCAGTACATATTACTGTATAATGACCTCAGTAATCTGCTAAACTCTGTGAACTCAGGAGAGCTTATTTCCATTTCAGTTCAGTTCAGTTATGTTTGTAGAGCAATATTAACAATAGACATTTCACAGCTTGGAACAGCTTTACACAAATCTCCCTGAGAAGAAACCTTGAGAACAACCAGACTCAAACGGAAACTTCTATAAATCATAAGAGTATTCAGTTAAAGAGTCAATTCAAAGTGTAATATGTTAGAGATTCAGTACGAGCATATTGTGACTTGTGCCTCTCCTTGGTGGTCATCGAGAGTAGCCGGTTGCAGTTAGAGAAGGTTAGAAAAGAGCAATTCAGACAGTTGCCACCTGCAACCCACATGAACTATGGCAGATCTCACAGTGTTTTCCTTTCTCGCTATATTAAAACAGTTAAGATATAAAATGTAAAAGCAGGACTGCTATACACAGCAATACACAGACCATTAAAAGTTTACAGATTACAGAAATATCAGGAACTCATGTGTTTTCATGACATGATAATTATGACACATTCAAGTTTGCACGAAAATAAACTGTCATGCTTGTAGACAGCATGACATTTTTAATATACATAGAGGGATAACAGAAATTTACAATTCAGGGTAAAAAGAGACAAATGTCATAGATGTCAGTAGAGCTTCTGGCAATTTAGCTCAGTTGTCATTAAGCTATTTCTGTCTTGCTCTGAAACCTGCAGCCACCTCGCACTCGTGAGATTATTATGGTGTATTTCATCATGAAGCACCAATGACGCAGATGGAAGTTGGACAAAAACACTAACCGTCATGCCAAGCCAGGAGGTGATCGGTCTGCACGTGATTTTCATACAGTTTAATTTTCTGCAATTTTTAAAACTAAAACTATTCTTTAATTAATTCCTTTATTCCTTATCCAAGCCGTTTATCCTACTACTGGGTTGTCAAGGTGCTGTAGCCAATATCTGCCCTTGTTGAACGAAGGCAGGGACACACTCTAGACAGGTCACCAGTTCATTGCACACACACACACACACACACACACACACACACACACACACACACACACATACCTAGGGGCAACTTGAGCATCTCGAATTTGCCTGACTAAATTTCTTTGGGCTGTGGGCGGAAATCAAAGCTTCCAGAGGAAACCCACACAGGCATCATGCACACAGAAAGAACCCTGGTCACCCAGCTGTCGAATCAAACTCAGGCCCTTATTATTGTGAGGAGACAGCACTACCCACTGTGCCACCATGTCACCCCTATGTAGGTACACAAATATACACAACGACTTCATCTTTCACTTGGGCACACAAGCAGCATATACTACACTAATCAACAGGAGATACAGAATGGTCTGATTATAACCTTTCTGCTGCTGTTAGAATCATTTCAGCTTAATATAATGTAAATATAAATATAAATATCCAAAAGCTAAATATTAACTATTATATACTATAAGATACAACGGCTGGAGTCAAAAGTCACAGGACACATGACCACATTTTCATTGGAAAAACTTGCCCTTGGTCCAGTAGGGCAGTTTTCAATATGGCGGCCCTGTTCTGGACATAGCCTAAAACATAGGCCCTCTCACCCATTACTCACTGGGGTATTCAGATATGTCATTTTCCCTTTTGTTTCTGAAATAAAGCATGTCCTGACTTTTGACTCACTCTGTATATTTAATACATAAATGCAGAAATGAACTCATTGACCACTGTGCAGTTAGGGGTTAGGTTCCCTGCCCAAAATTTGGACTTCAGTCTCGTCCTGGTGTGGGAATTTACTTTTTTTTAGACGTGAATATTTTCATACTGCTAGTTACCTCCTTTTACATACATGAGCTCACACATACCTTTAATCGCCTGTGCTTGACACGTAGAGAACATGGCCAGGCGCTCAAAGTCACATCTCTTAGTACAGGATGAGAGCTTTATACCGATAATCCAATTCAAACAGGGAAGGGTCAACTCTTTATAGGGGGGGATTTTAAATGATGAAATGATTTTCTGACAATGGCAAAAGGGAGATGTTATCAGAGGTTGTAAATAAAACATATTTGAATTCTTAGTGAAAATTCTACTATGGTGCATGAGAATAAACATTGATCATTAAATATTTGTGCAAATATGTGCAAAATCAAATAACGCTCCTATTAGAAGTGTAAAGCTCCGCAGTTATGTGGCTCTGGTGGCAAAGCAGCGCCTTGATGCATGTATGTGAGCTAAGAGATGATGCCAGCAGTGTGGGTGGATTTGGACTGTGGCAAAGATCTGAAGCGGCATCTACTGAGATCCCAAGTTTTCTGTTTCACAGCGTCGTGATGTAATTGGCATTTTTGTCACAAGTTTGTTGCACGACCTTCAGTCTGTTTCTCACCAGTGTTCGAGATTTGCATAATTTAAAATGGAAAGTGAAATCCCATGATGCTGGGAAGTAGATTTGCAGGCATATAATATACTAGTATACAAAGAGGGATGTTTGGACTAATGTTTTTATTTTATTATTATTTTAAAGCTCTGCATTGAACTTTTCTCAATTTATCATTTTGTCATAACTAACATTTCAGCTGTATTGAAGCAATGAAATATTTACAGTTTCAGTTTGCCAAAGTGTGGAATAAAAAGGAATAAAAAGAGCGTTTCATATAAAGCAACGGTTTGCTCTGTTAACCGTGTGCATTCTGCAATGCAGATCTTTGCCTGTATCCCTCTGGGAATTAAACTGCTGAGATTTTTTTTCCATTTTGCCTTGACTACCGAGGCTCATGATGCATGTTGACTTGCTTTTAAATTCCATTCGGTCTTAAAACAATGTTTCTCATTATTGCTTTCATAGAGGCAAATTTTCTTCCAGTCCAAACACGTCTAATCTGATGCAAAATTATTTGCACAGCCCTGTTACAGAATCCAGTTAATGACTCAGACTGGGTTGCACAATGAGATGATTTAGTTGTCCCATAGAACACAGTAGAGCTGCTGAGGTTAATAGATTTTTGGTCGTAATCATTTGTCGTCATTGCCTGCACAAAACTGAAAAAAGACACCACGGTACAATGGATAAAAGCTATTAAAGACTATTCAGTCTGATGTACAACCGCATCTCATCAGGAAAATGTAACTGGTGGACTGTATTAAAAAAGACAGATGATCATTAGCAAGCTTGTGCAGGTTAGGCCTACTGGGAAACTACTGTGGAAAATAGAGAACACTTTAATATGCTGATCTATAATAAAAGTTATGAGTCCTTTGCTTCTTTAAAAGGGTTCTACCTTTGGGACCACTGACCTATTAAAAATAAATGCTCTAATATACGTTTCTGAACAAATATGACTGACTTACAGTACAATAGATATTATGACAATATGATCTCCAGTAGATGCCAATAATTTTTAAGCTGTTTAAAGATTAACTAAATAAACCACATTGTTTATTGCTATATACACTGAAGTATCAGAAAAACTGGAACACCAGTCTAATACTTAGTAGGTCCCCCACGGGGCATGGACTTGCCCATCTTGGGGAAATATTCTGTAGGCAATGGACACCATGCTTCCTGCAGAACGGTCTACAATTGTGTAATATTCTGATGTGTAGGTGTTCCACAGAGCATTGAATGGCATCCCAGATGAGTTTGATAACGTTGAGATCTCATGAATTAGGTGCAAATGACAAAACCCCAAACTCAGATGAATGTTCCTCTAACCATAATTTGGCGTCTATGGACATATGTGGTGACATGTTGTCCTGCTGGAAGAGGCCAAACCCATAAGAATGAATACAGGAAATGAACTGGTGTAACTGGTCAGAAAGGAGGCACACACAGTGTTCACCTGTCATAGACGTTTGTAGATGTACCAGTGGTCCCATGGCGCAAACCCCATAGCAATATGAAGCCATAACCTATAAGGAGTGTATGCAGTTAGCAGAGTGAGTAATTGAAGTCTGGATTGGCTTAAAGTGATCAGTCAGGGGTGTCAGAATCATGTTCTGGAAGGTCACAGCACTGCTGAGTTTACTGTTCTACCTCATTTAACACACCTGATTCAACTCATTGCCTAATTTACACATGCTTCAGGGGTCGAGGATCGCACGCTAGAGCAGGCAAACACAAATCTCTCTGTAGCTGTGACCCTTTCGTGACCTGAGTTTGAACCTCGTTTCCTAAGTGTATTTTCACCCAGACCATCTTCAGACCTATTACCCTCTCCTCCTGCTCCGCTCTCCCTCCCTCGGCAAAGTCGAAATGATGCCTGACAAACTGTCTGTGGCTGCTGGGAATAATTCATGAACCATAAATTGGCGAGGATGCTTCCCTATAGTGGTGGTTATTTCATGCAAGTTGTTCCCTCACCTCCTCCTGTGCAGAAAATGAAAAAGCCGCTTCAACCTGCAGGTCCAGCATTGTGACCGTGTGCCCACAGCATCTAGCTCTCTGAGGGCACAGTGCCGGTCTTGTTCAGCCATGCATGGTGTATAAGTGATGCTCATTATCATACTAGATCAATGACCTCCTGCAGAATGAAGACCCAGTATGAGGGCCTGTAAGACGACCAGAAAAGTGTTTTGGTGCAGAATGAAAGGCTGAAGCATTTTGTGCTTTGAATAAAGTATGAATTTATATTCAGTATCTGTCTGTCTGTCTGTCTGTCTGTCTGTCTGTCTGTCTGTCCGTCCATCCGTCCGTCCGTCTGCCCGTCCGTTGGTCTGTCCATCCATCCATCCATCCATCGATCCATCCATCCGTCCATCCGTCCATCTATCTATCTATCTATCTATCTATCTATCTATCTATCTATCTATCTATCTATCTATCTAACTGTCTGTCTGTCTG
>JAOVVF010000051.1:9087626-9105069 GCA_028565595.1 Duopalatinus emarginatus
AATAAAATGAGTAAGTTGTATACATATAAATATCTATTTAAATATAAATATATATAAAGCATGGACTTTTGCTATATGTACTATGATGTATATACTAATAATGTACTGAATAATTATGTCCAGTGATTTAATTACTGTACATTATGTAACCCAGCAGACCTTTTGTGCATTAGTCATTATATCAAACTAAGCAAGTCTAAATACCACAGGAGTTTATTAGTTCAAATAAAATGAACACGAGCAAGCCAGGAAGTAGACTGCCATCCTGGTATGTTTGTATATGTATGTGTTACTCTAGAGAGCTGCTCCAGATTTGTTGATGCCTGACCTCTAAGCAGCACTGTAGGGGAGATGATGAAGTACGCACAGTAATTTTGTTCAGTGTTGCACAATGTTACAAAAGACCCAACGCATCATGGTGTGAATGCAAGCCAGATTTTTTAATTAAGCCATAATTGTGACAAATGTGTTTACTTGTAGAGGTCAATATGCAAATATGATCTAGTTTAGGATCAATTATGAGAGTTTTACAAAGAAAAACAAAGAAAAAAAAATCTGATCCATTTCTACACACTTTATAAAGACCAAAAACTCCAGCTGTTTTTTTTTTTTGTTTTTTTTTGGATATTTCTCTTTGACTGATTAAGTATTCTGTCTGATGAGAACCTCACTAACAGAGCTAACAGAGGACAATGGAGACAGGACAAGTTATTAGTAATGATTACAAGGAGCTCTTGTACTTAAATGGAAACTATACCCACATCTGTAATCAACGCCTGTCTGTGAACACACAGCTCACATGCCACACCGTCTCCCTATAGTCCTAGTTGCTGATTAAACATTTAAGCACAATTACCGCATTAGATATTTCTTAAATAAAGTCCTTTGAAAGAGACAGAAAAAGAGAGGGGGGAAGAGGGGAGAAAACAGAGTAAGGATGGAGAATGTCGACATGGTAGCGTTAAGAGAAGTGGAGTTGTACATTTCCATGGCAACCACATCACATTCTCCCGGGTGGATGGCAGCGTGCCCACCATTTTGTATCAGGATCTGCTCAGATAAGGCTGTGATAAGCTGGCATTACGTCTTAGCCATGACAGGTCAGACAATATCCGCCATTGTGTAACCAACAATTTCACACAACGTGCCTGGGGTGCCTTTGAGCCAAGAGGTAATTTAATACATAAGCCCCGGAATTAGTTTTAACCACAGCAAATTATGATTTCATTGTCATGGAGGCTGAATCGCGGTATGTGGCATCATGCATGAGAAGACAAGCCCATCAGCTTGGCCTGGCCTCGGCAAGCCTGTCAATCAGCCTGCTCAGCCCTCCAGCACTGATATGTAATTACAGAATGGCAATTAGGGTTCACTGTCAACGCCTGAGTGATGCCTCATACAACACTGCACCAGACTGAGAGAGAGAGAGAGAGAGAGAGAGACAGAGAGAGGCAGTGCAATAAAGAGAAATAGAAAGAGAAATATAGAGAGGGCAGATCTCAATGACCAATAAAAGAGAAAAGCTGTTCACACCTCTGAACGATTGCTGCCCCCCATTCTCCTTCTGTGACTTTACCTCATATATTCACTGTCCAATCTCCCACTGACCTCTCTGTTTCTCTCCCTATCACTGGTACCTGAGCACGAGACCATGAATCACCTTACAGACAAAAGCCTCGGTAGAGCCTAAACAATTCACGTCATTCACAACCTACATTCCTCAAGTTATTCCATTCAAACCAACAGACTCGCTCAGCATCAGAGGACGCAGATGTCGGTAAGCGGCTTGGTAGGCCATTTCTTTTAGAAACATTGGTTTTATTAGATATTTTTAAGATTCTCTTTACATCACCAAAGCAATCAATACATCAAATCTGCTGTCAGTGGTACTCACAGGCCTGTAAAATGCCCATCAAATCATTTTCTTTGTTTTAAATGAAATGACTGAATAGCCTACCTGCCTGTCTACCTGCCCACATGCCTACCTGTGTACACACCTGTGACTGGACTCTTCCACAAGGCCAGACAGGTCTACTGCTAAAGCTAGCGAGCTAATCACACAAGAATGTAATTCTTGATGTTACTGGTGAATATTTATAATCATACTTCGTGGAATTGTACTCTATTCATCAAGAAAGTGATAAAGACAGAGAGACAGAGAGAGAGAAGATGGAGATGGAGCTCCATCTATCCATTCAATCATTCATATGCATATCTATAAAGCCAACTCCAGAACTGTTAGCATCCTTTAAGAGAATGGGTTAAAAATGATAGAATAAATTAATTTTAACATATCACATCAATTTCTTAGTCAAACGTGAACAAGCCGTTTACTCTCCTCTACTGTCACCATATGTGACACATCTATTGCAACCCAAAGAATACTGACGTCTACAGGAACCCTGCTGGTGCTCTTGATACATCCAAATATATAGGTACATATTTTTGTTATAAATGAATCCAATTCTGTTGTATTAGAAGACAAAAAAATGCTCCATTACACACTGTATACAATACGTTGCTGGATCACTGATGCTTTTTCAATTGATTCATAAGACTAAGCGTAAGGCAAGAAGATTCTCCTTTGCAGGTCACTACATATATACACATTTATACCTAATGGAAATTTAGGTATATACAATCTATGCAGCATTTCTGCCAGTTGGAGGAAACTGGAGGAAACCCATGTGAATGTGTGAAAAATCATGTAAAACATAAAAAAACAGATATTAACCCAAGCTTAGACTCACACCGAAGACCCTGGAACTGAGAGGTGGCACAGCAACCCTGTTTTATGTCATTTTAAGGTTTTTCATATTATATATATATGGTTTCTTAAAAAGCGGCAATATTTCTGGTATCAGAAGTCAAAAACCATAAGCACAGCAATGAGACAGAATTCGGACTGACCGGCTGTGTTGTGGTCTGCTTGCCCTGTCGGTTGGACGCCGTAGTGGTGGTGATGTCTGTCAAAGAGGGCGAAGCTTCAGAGCGGTTGCCCGAGGCAGAGGCACTGGACTGGGGTGTGATGGACGAGGAGGGCAAGTCACCAACCAGACGGGCGCTGCCCACCACCCGCACATTGGGTTCACCCTCAGCGGCCATGTTGAGCACTTTGAGGCCGTTGTAGTACAGGCCAGACAACTGGCCTTGAAATGGCCGACTGCCCAGTTCGCCACCACCGATCTTTATGGTAGTCTGGCTGTTGAAGATGGTAAGCTGCCGACCTGCCAATGGACAACGTTACACAAATACAGGAGTGTTCAACAGCCCGCTCATGCTATGAGTTCATACATACATACATACATACACACACACACGTACAGACAAATACACACATGTCTCTCTCACATACATACACATGCATACTGAGGAGTGATGGAAGCTGACAGTGAAAGACATGACAAAAAGTCTCCTTATTCTTCCTGAGGAAGCATGGAAGCAATAAATTACTCTAATGCTAACAGCAACACCAGTAATTTATCGACTCTGATTTAATGGGCTGCTGTAGACAATGCAAACAAATGGAGACGATGAAGAAATTGGCTCCCGAGTAATCAATGGAGCTTTGCTAAAAGGACAATCAAATGCTGTTCGGGTGCTAAAATATTCACCCTCTGTTTTGCGAAAGTAACAGGCAGAAGCAGAAAAATACAGATGGAAATGATTTGTTTTCACAGTTCGTGAGCAAAACTTTGCTGCTGATGAGATTGCCTTTCAGCAAGGGCAGTGGCAATTTAAATTAATTAGACTGAAATAAGGCGCATGTGGGATGGTTTTACAACTACATGACACATAAACCATTCATCATGATAATAACTTCATTAAAAACGCAAAACAAAGAAACAAGCAAAGTTCAAAATCAATCACTCTGAACATTTCAATTTATTACATACATTACAGCATGCACTCAGAAGTCTTTTCCTTTCTTATGGGTTTAATTTGCTTGTTAAAGGGACTTCATATCTGATGCCAATAATCATTGAAGCTATTTAAGATGCATTTGCTTTGAATTTTTTTAATCTCTGCACTTTAGCAGTTTCCAAAAGCAATACGTTTATAGCATAAAATAAATGTAAATAAATGAATTAAGCATCATTGTCATCACTATGAATTGAAAATGTAAAAAAACGTACTTTAACTGCTGATTTATCGTTTTACATTTGTCAACATTATTTAAGTATTTTAATGACATATATATATATATATATATAGATATAATTTTAATAATTTAGCTAACTTTATTATCAGTATATTACCAGTCCCTTTAACCTGTAATTGCCAGGTAACACTGATTACATATGCAGTATAAATAAATAAATAAATAAATAAATATATATATATATATAAACACACATTATTCTACTGTACAATGCAAATATTACACACTACATTGGTTTAAAGTTTTAAAATTTGTTATACAGGGGATTTATGTTTTAGAAGGTTTATTATTTGTGCAGTATATCACTTGCTTATGATAAAATTATCTTTTATTTAAAGTTTTAATCAATGTTTTTACCTTTGTCGAGTAGCCATTCGTCAACTACTCGACCGAGCCGATATGGGATTCGCTGTCTAGCAATCGCCAGGCGTTCGTTATCAATGTTGCCTTTAAAGTTTAAAGAGACATTTCATTGTTAAAATCTGAAAGGTGAAAGATTAAAACCGTGAAAAAACTGCCTCAACTGTCTAATTTTTCGGTTTGAAAATTTGGTACATCAAGATTACAATACATAACACTGATAAAGCTTTTCAATCAGTCCATTAACTTTTATTATTTAAAGCCAACAAATTATCCCTATATTATGATCAATACTGCAATATATGTTAAATATTCACCTACTCTCTTAAGGTTATGAGAAAACAAGCAAAAGCAGAAGTTTAAATACAATGTCACTCATTTACAAAATACATTTACAAAATGATAATCCTTTTAAATCTTTTTTTTTTTTTTTCATTTTAAAGCAGATTTTTCATCTAGTTATACATTGCTCATTTTAACCTAGACATTGTCATTGCAGTACGTACATTCAAACTTTTGGAAAGCCAATTTGATTTTAGTAACACAACTACTGCTATCTAAAAGCAAACGTTTTCATTCATTTACGTTACATTACAATCTCTAATTAAAAAAAAACCAACACATTTAGACAGCAAGAAAGACAAAAATATCAGCAAAAACACTCCAGAATATAGGCAGCAGGGAAATAATCATAGTTAAAAACAATGAACATGTTATCAGGCAGTTTTCAGCAGAACATATTTGTGAATTGGAGAACTGGTGTTGACCAAAGCTTTGTCCTCAGAGATTCATCACAGGAATACATGTTTTTTTTTTTTTTTTTTCTAATCCCAAATCCTTTAACAATAACTGACAAAGCAGGGTTGTCACCTGGGAATGAGCTGCTCTCACATGTGGATATCTGTATGCCACACCAGGTTGTAAGATTGACAGGTTTTGCTTTTATACACACAACAATGTGTCAGCTACTTATTGCTCTCTGGGATTCGGCTCAGTTGAAAACATTTACTCCACTTCCATTACAGCCTGCATGTAATTGCTACTCCTATGTTCCACCTCGTGAAAGAAAAGGGAACCTGTCGTGTTCTTAGAAAAGTATAATCACGACGTATAATTTTTAACACCCCCCCCCCCCAACACCACCACCACCCCTCCGCCCCAAGTCATTAACTTCTTATTTGCCAATCAACTGAAAGTCTTTCTCTGTGTTTCTCCTACTTCATCACTGCTTAATTGCACAATATGGAAAACAGTTCCGATATCCAGAAAGGCTAGTTTTGGAGGTGTTCACGTGTCTGGAGGATTAAATGGTTTTATTTTCAGCTATCCTCGTTTTCCTGCTTGTATTCCGTTTTAAAACTCTCTCATGCTCCTGAATATGAGACTTGTCATCATAGTGCTCGATATATTCTGGCCAGGCAAAAGCTAAACCTCACAATTTTGTTCGCTTTATCGTTTCGAGCAGTGTTCAGAATGCTATATTCGGCTCAAAAGGCATGACTTGCTTTTCAGACGCGGCATAAAGCTGTGAAGTCGGCATGAGACTGCATCTGTGATGTGATTTAATTCTGGAGGAAAGTGAGATATGAAAGAAGGTTCTGGTAAACACATGCACATGGGACTATTTCCTCTTCTTCTCTGTCAGTGATTCCTTATCCTGTATTTTTTATCGTGTACTAATCACATTAACAATAATTACTAATCAGATGACCAACACATAAGACAATAATAAAGCAATAATAAGGCAGGGATTATTGGGATTATTGATTATAAATTAGCAGCAAAGACAACATCTTCCAACGAATGTTTATTATAGTAATCATAACAATTATCTAATATGCTATTATCAAAAACGAGTGTGTGGCCTATTAAACAAGCACTAACAATTAAATGCGGAGGTCATATTCTTCTGTGAGCAAGCACGGTAGGTCAATCACTTCACTTTCACTTTCACAGGTAGGTTATTAGAATATTCATATCTGAGGAGTTGATTGAAAACATTTAAATTAAACTAGGGAAATGGGTGTACTTCATTGTGTATTGTTATTACAGTGGTTTAAGCCTTTGGCATAGTTTGCCCCAGAATACTCTTTTCTGTGGCATGGGATGCTAAGTAAAATAAATCATACTTTAAAACTACCCTCAGCCTGATGGATAAATTGTACGCCCACGATTTTTATAAAAAAATTCAAATATTATGTGTCAGTCTTTTTAAATAAAGCAGAATATTAAATAACTCCTTGGTTGAGAGATTTTTTAGTTTGATGGTAGTTTTAAAGCATCACTCTGTTACATCATCTGCATCTCAGTCAGGACTTCCTAAAGTAGGTCAGCCCTGAAACCTAATGTCAACAAAAATCCATTTCATGACTCAGGTGTTATTTCACCTTGACATCCAAATCTTTTGAAATAAGTCATGCCTTTTTTGATTATGTTGATTTACAGTATATCAGTAGAAAGAGCACACATGGAAGTGATGGAAAAGCAGCGACCAAGCGAGAAAAAACTTCTGCTTATGGGGGAGATGTTACATAAATGTCTACAAAGCTAAAGGGGAAAATTTCAGCAGAAAGCTTTGCCTTGGTCCCAAAGAAAGGGAATATGTGATCAGCTGCAGGGGGGTAACAGAGAGTCCCTGTCCACTGGCCCCTGTCTATAGCTGTGTCCCAATTCAGGCGCTTTGTCCTTCAGGGGCTGACTTTGAAGACTGATTGCATCATAGCAGTGCGACTAGGCTGTCCCATTTCAAAATCTGCTTCATATGTAGCCAAGAAACGCTCTCTTCTTTTCCATGCCGATGAAGCGGCCAGCGGGTGGATCCAGCCGTCACATCCTCAAGACTCAAGAATATGGCGGTGTCAGCGGAGTACACTTTTAAATGTATTACACTATTAAAGGTTTAAACTAAAATAGCTAGGAGGACAAATGTTAACAAGCTAAACTTGCACTAACACTTTGTTTTGTTTTAGAGAGAAAGGCAGACGGAGCAGTTTATAAAACCCCATGGGGGGCAAAAAGGAAATCCGCCATAGAGCTAATTGTCTTATTTCGGTTTAGCCTTCTCTGCAGAGTATGCATTGTTTTTAAGGGATACGCCTTTGTAGGATGCAGCCTCTGAACTGGGACACTGCTTATGTCTCATAACTAAACTGTTTCACCAGTGTGGCATGGCTCCTGGATGAAACCCCAGTAGCTGATCTTAACGCCCTGGAGGAGTTATAATAAGCATAAATATTGGTTGGTGTGGTACAGTGGTAACATCATTGGCCTTCATGTGAGAGACCAGGGTTCGATTCCTGGTCTGGGCAGCCAGACTGCGCTACACCAATAAGGGTCCTTGGGCAAGACTCCTAACACTACGATGGCCTACTGTAATGCCAGTAACCCTGTAAGTTGCTCTGGATAAGAGCGTCTGCCAAATGCCGTAAATGTAAATGTAAATAAACACCTATCTACCTGTGCAGACAACCATCATTAAAGGCTTATGAAGCTATCAGGTGGTCCTATGAACACTGCCCTTAAGTACAGTTTTGGTGAGTACTCTCAAAATGTATAATTAATAAATCAATCCAGATGTCTGTCTGATTCATTATAAATTATTAAATCTATGTTAATTAAATGAAGTTTAAATAAGAGGTCTACATACTGTATACCACCTCCCATCTACTCTATCTACAGCAGACTAACATAACATAACATAACATTTTCCTACTCCTGCTTGAAATTCTCGATAAGTGTGCTGCATGTCAGAATAAATGAGAACACGAATACTGTTTTAGGAAAAAAAAAAAAGAGAAAAAGATAGAGAAGTCCTAATAGCTGATTGAGGCGAAACACATTGTCATTATCATTCTGGTAGTTAATTCAAATTCGGGTTGGTTTATCAGCCCTTTCCTGCAAAGCAGCGTCAATCAAGCTCTGATTAAATGAATCATCATGGGCTTTTTTTGGGTTGGAGAAAAGTTTTGCTCCTGCTGTCTCTGACACTGTGTTAATTAGTATTCAGACACTGATTCATGGGGCTCGTTTTTCCTCCTCTGAATTCGCCGATTCACAGATTCACGTGAAAATGAAGTCTTCTTAACTGTCTCACAGCTATTTGGGAAATTTGTTTGGATTATGTGTATTTAAAAATGAAGGATGATAATGGAAATAAATCTTTCTTGCCTTTCTTTCTGAATCTCAGCTGTTCATCCTTTCCCATCCTCCTTGTACATTGTACCTCGTCTACCTTATTCTGTGCATGTGACAAAAGCGGTGCTTCACAATAGCATCCCTGTGCAACTACATGCTGGATGATGTAAACGTGAGAAAGCCCGGTGCTTTTTATTAGCCTGTCTGAACTGCTCGAAATACAAAATGTCTGACCATGGATTAGATTAATCCTGTTAGGTTCCTTTAATGCGAACATTGAATCAGATCGAGGATTGGGGTAGAAAACTCACATCTAAGGTCAGTATTAATGTGTGATGTATCATTAACGTGGTATGGCGATTAATGATAAACTTAATGTTAGATACAGGATACTGCGAGTCACATTTTTCGAATGTGTTTAAAAGCGAAGGGAAAAATAAGACTGGAGGAATGGCAACGGTTTTGCCGTCACACTGATTGGGAATGGGATCTCTCTCCCCTTTCACTTCTCTCCCGTCTCGCTGTACTCGCCAAAGACAAGCATAATTGAGGATGTGCTTGAAGTCAGCATTCAAAATCATCTGCATAATGGAAGTGATATCTATGAAAGAAGCCTGACATTAACTGAAAACAAACATTTCCATTTTTATTGCGATTGACAAATGAGAGCAATGGGATTGTTTCTCATCTCTGATCTCTAGTTAAGCTTTTGTCAGAGCTTTTTTTTTTTTCCAGGCTTCTCTGAAGCTACCAAATTCGATAACCTGTTCTTTGACATTTTCAGCCTTATAACCCCGTCCTCCCCTTTCCCGTCCCTCCAGCCATCATCATTGCTGACATTTAAAAAGGATAGCAGGGTTACCTTTTTAGACCTGAGAGAAAGAACAACTGCAGACAAAAAGGAAATTTTGTCCTTAACCCTGCAATTGAAAGTCTGGTCCAAAGCTCCAACAGCCTTTTTCATTGATATTATGAAAGTCTGTGTGAGTGTGTGCATGCATGTCTGCATGTGTGAGAGAGAGACAGAGGAAGAAAGGAAGAAAGAGAGAGAGAAGACAAGAGAGAGAAAGTTTGTGTGTGTGTGTGTGTGTGTGTGTGTGTGTGTGTGTAAGAGGATGTGGGCGGGGCTTACCTGTCGGATATCGCTCAATGACTGGCAGATCGTCCACCTGCAAAGTGGCATTACCACCACTCCTTGTAAAGCGAACTATGTGGTACTTTCCATCATTTACAAACTTTGTGGTCTCTTCAATATTTATGTCATCTGTGCCCACATTGAACACCACTCTGATATTGCCTTTGTCCTGTACAGGGTGAGAGAGAGAGAGAACAACAATACAAATGTAAAAAACGTACAACAACGTGCATCATTCTGTCTGTTCTCCAGTATACAAATATACACTGAAACACCAGAAAAACTGGTACAAATTGTAAAAAACTAGGACAGATTGGTGGCTGCGCCATTAACGGTATAGGGTTTGTTTAGCTGGCATTTCATGAGACCCCTGGTACATCTACCAACGTCTCGGACAGGTCCATTCTGACGATTTACACCCATTCATTCATTCATTCTGATGGGGTTGGCCTCTTCTAACAGGACAATGCACCGGGACACACGTCTAGAGACACCACATTATGTTTAGAGGGACACTTATTTGAGTTTGGGAATTTGTCATTCACACCTGTCATCAGATCTAGATGTTATCGAACACATCTGGGATGCCATGCAAGGTGCTGTGGAAAACACAAATTCTACACTCTGGAATACAACAGAACTCTGAAGCGTTCTGCAGGAAGTACAGTGTTTTTTGTCTACAGAATAGGCGGACCTACCAAGTATCAGACCTGTATACCAATTTTTCTGGTACTTCAGTGTATATAATTATCTCACGCTGTAATAACACATAGCTGTAACAAAAATGATCACAAACGTATCAGTGTGAAAAACAACCCGAACACAGAAACAAACCTATATTTTATTGGCCCGTGTGTAATTTATCTAGGAGCGCAATGCATCAAAAAGATTTATGGACACTATAATGGAGCCTCAAACAGCAGCATTTATATTTCATAACTTAATCTCTTCGGTTTCTATTTTAATTAGGCTGTTATACGAAGGGAAATGCATGACCATGGAGAAATTAGGATGTATTTTTCTACTTGTATTCGACGTGCATCCTATTTCCTGATGGCATATTGTATTCATAAGATAAGAAAGCTCCATAAATTGATACACTGCAGCTATAAAAAAACAGGCTTAATACTGAAACTCCTGTCTCACCAGAGTTAATGAGACAGTCAAATGTTAATTAGAAGGTCAAAACGAGGATGCGGATGGAATTATTGCTTGATTTTCTGCTCGGTTTAGCTTGGCATTTTTAAATTTAAGGCTGCATGCAAACACGTGAAGGATAAAAGCGTTGATGTGTGAGTGGTCCGTCACCATGCGTGTTATTCAGAGTCTCCCTGTTGGGATGCAATTTATAGTAATGATCCAGTATGCTAATACTCGACACCAGGACACTAACTTTTATGCAAGATTTCCTAATAACATACAGTTATAGAGCGGTCTGCTGTTCACGCTGATCAATAAAGTGCTTATTGATATGGGACATCATTTGTTTTTGTCCCAACATTTGTTTTTGTTGATTCTTGTCAGTGACTATTAATGTGCAATGTGATACACATCTACACCACTAGATGGCCTCAAATATTAATTACTGTTTGGTCAAACAGTGATACTCCAGACGAGGGTTTATTTTACTTCCATCAGTTCCATGGAAACAAGAATTTAAAAAAAAAAGGCAGACATATTTATCTAATTAATTCACCAAACATGTAACGTAATGGCCCGCTGTCATCACAGCTTAACAGAGATGCAAACATACACGGCAGTGTTCATGTATACAAAGCTGCCCTCTTTTCACAATTGCTCAATTTGCATGGACGCTGCTCGCTGTTTGTTTTTGCAAGTAAAGTGTCAAAAAGCCTTTTTACCCGGCCCCACTCAGACCCACGGTTTCGCTATTGTTGTAACTCACTACAGCTAGGATTCAATACACGCAGCTTATTGTTCCGGTTCTAGGAGGGACGACGAGGCAGATCTTCCTGGGTCAGTAAGCAAGCAAGAGCACAGCTGTATATTATATACAGTCCTGAAATCTGCGTCAGGTGTAAATAATCAGATGAAACGTGAGCGATGAGGGTGCGAGGAAATCCATTTGCGAGCATGACTCATTCACAGCTTTCTAACAGGGCAAAGCCGGAGACCAGAGTTCATTCATTACCTTTTCCCCAGAGGGACATGGATCTTCTGACTGTCTCAGCTGTAAACTCAGCAGCTTTCAGGCTGATCCTCTGTGCCACTGCTTGGGCAGAGACAGTATGTTCCTGTAGCACCTCACAGCCCATAATGAGGCCACACTGCCTGTTAGCTGTACTCCTTCCTTATTGCCAGTGTCAATATGACGATGTCTGCTCTTCACCCTCATCACCTCGGCCTCTCTCTCTAATAACATTCCTGCCTGGACAATTTCTCTCTGTCTGTACATTTTTGGCTTTTTTTTTTTTTTTGCCCTGTGAAGCGCGGTGGGAGAAAACGGTTTTGCTCTGATGAGCCGTGACATGCAATGCTCTGTGCTAAATGGGAGACTGACCTCCCTTTCACCATCCACTTTGAAAAAGAAGATGACCTCAACCCAGTGTCTGTGCTATAAAGGCTCCTCGACATGGTTCTGGCATGGAAAGGAAAGAGGGGACTTATAGAAAGAAAAATTGAAAAAGGAAAAATGAAAAAGGAAATAACACTAGAGTGAATTTGGCAATGATGATAGAAAAAAGTGACTGTGAGACCAAAGCGAGTTCAAACACATTGCAGCACGACTTCACTGTCTCTCTGTACTCGGGGAATAAGCAAATAAGAGCAATGGACTGTAACAGGGGCATTTTTGTGGACAGGGGCAACAACTTTTATACCCCCTTTGACTTTATAGTGGACTTAATCACAGCAAGCATGTAGGAGGACTATAGTTTAAGAGATACATGTACCACTGTGGTAATGTCCCTGTCCTAAATTCTGTCCCAGGCGTAATAGTGTCCCAGATTAGACACACTCCACTTAAAAAGCTCCAACATGAATGCCTTCCAGGCAAAAGACGCAAGAGAGGATAAAGTAAATGAGCCATGACACCAAAGCCCAAATTACTATGAAACAATAAGTGCATTGGGTTGTAGATTTCACCATGTGGTGTTCTGTAAATGAAGCAGAAAGTAAATAATAAATTGACTATAAAGAATATAGTCCATTGATGGCCCTTTTTATACCTGGAAGCTTCAGGTATTGGTTCAGAAACTTTCCTTTTTTCCCCACAAAGGGACTCAAAATCTGGTCCCAATGGATAAAGTAGCTTGATTACTGCATCAACGTGACATTAACATGAGCACCATTAAAAAAAAAAGCAAGTGGTTTTAAAAATTGAAAAATGGTAACTGCGGTGAGTGAATAATAAGACCTGCATAGATCATTTTTAATGCTAACACGACCTGCTTTGACGTTTACATTTAAAGCATTTGATGGACATCCTTACCAGAGCCACTTACATTGACCTCATTTACAAACCTGGGGTGCGATTCTTGTTAATGTTTAATCTCAGTCATCTATGTACAACTTTGAGATCGATGTAACTTTTAGATGTAACTTGGCATCTGTGTTGGAGAAGTACTACCAGTCATAAACGTAACCACCGATTCACATACAGTTTCTCATTATTCATAATCATCATCGGGAAAACTATTGAAAAGTTAAATTACCGGTATTTAAAAAACATGGACAATTTTACACTAGCAGTTTTACCTGTAACATATCAAGCCTAAAGTCTAAACAGGCACATCATTAACTTTGCGTAGGTCAATACAGAAGCACAGTGCAAACAAACTTTTCCCACAAACTCAGCCATATATTTATAATATTTACACGATTTTACTATGAAATTTTTTTTACTCTTCCTGGATTCAAAGTAGAAAGTGTTTGCTCAACATTAATGAACTAATTTAAACCCTGGAATAAAATTAAACACTATATACATTTATGCTCAGAAGTAAAATGAGGGCTGTTATAGTGGGAGGCTGGGATGTTGCCCACTACACCATGATACATACAGCAAATGCTAATTTCACACCATATACTAGCTATATAATTTAAGCTAGTAGATTTGTTGGCATTGGGTGTAGTTTACACGGTGTAATTACATTTTCATAGACAAATATGAATTTTTATAAATTTGTTTTATATAGGCTATATCGTAATGGAAAATTAGTATACTCTATTATAGTACAGCATTAATTACGAAGGGTTGCATCATGTTTTTGAGTCACTGAGTGGTTGAGGGCAGTTTAGTTCTGGTGGGATTTGAGCTTATGACCTTATGATCAGAAGACCAAAATACCAAGTACAAAATATGCATTTTTTTTTTTTTTAACAAACCAGGCTTGCCTATAATAAAACTAAGTTTCTGACCGTAAATATTTGAATTAAATAAGCCTCATATTTAAAATTGCACCCCCCAACTACATCTCTGTGCTCTCAGTAGGCGGTAAAGGATTAGCTGGTAAAATATCATCTCAAAGCCAAAAATACCATCCGTAATGTTGTTATTGTGTACAGAACCTCTCATATCTGATACTGTAATTATTCATCTCTCGAACAGGTGCAGTCGGGGTCGGATTTTAAGCAGGAACAAACACTGGCTTTAGATCCAGCACTGACAAGGAAGCATGACTTAATCCCTCAACCTACTGCACTTTAGTTATATTAAACAGCTGCTCAAGTTTACTGTCAATTACTGAAGATAATCGAAGTCAGTGTAACTCGTGCTTGTGTGATGTTTGCAGATTGTGTGACATGTTGTTGACACCAGGGACCAAGCTAAATTTGTTTCAAACACACGCACACACACCTTGTCATGTGTGTATCATGAATTTTGTTTTGAATGCAGCCTCCAGAGTTTTTGTAGGCAATTAGGCAACAACCACGGTGTCACCCTGACTGATGGAGCATTTTAAACAGAACGTGAATGGCAACGATTTTCTCTTGCCAAAAACAAAATGAGGCGATTGTTCTCAACATGTGAAAGCCGCGATTACAATGGGTCTGAAAGAGTTGAGTATAAAATGGGTCTGATTACATGATTGTTGCAAAACTGCAGCATCCATTTAAGATTTGTGCCATTATTCAGTCAGATAATTAAACTCAAGGCAGAATAATGAATTTGGGGTAATTGTTTTTGAATAATTGATGCTAATCATTATATGCAAATAATTAATTAGTAAAATGATAATTAGTTATTATTATTATTAATTACCCTTTGCCAAAGAGGTCATGATTTTGATTTTGGACCCGACTTTACTACTATTGACTACTAGCTATTATTATCTTACCTCCAACCAAACATATTGAGATTTGAGGTAGTTTGGGGGCAGCCGTGGCCTAGTGGTTAGGGAACCAGTCTCATGACCGGAAGGTTATGGGTTCGATCCCCACCCAGGGCAAGACATGACTGAGGTGCCCTTGAGCAAGGCACCTAACTCCCCTAACTGCTCCCCCAGGCGCCGTGGTTGGGGCTGCCCCCTGCTCCGGGCAAGTGTGTTCACTGCCCCTAGTGTTCACTGGTGTGTGCGTTTCACTGCACTGGGTTAAATGCGAAGATCGCATTCCTTCTGTGTGCAAAACACAGTAAGGCAAAATCATTCACATTCATTCATTCATTCATTCATTCAATACAACTGAGGTAGCATAAGCCAAGGAAGAACTCATCTAGGGCAGCTAGCCCTAACCCTGCTATTGTTAAGTATAACTTATGAGGTTCTATTATCATATAATATTATACTATGTTTGCAGTGTTGCAAGTAGAGCAACCACTGATGAAAGGAGATGCACACATGAGAGAGAGAGAGAGAGAAAGAGAGAGAGAGAGAGAGAGAGAGAGCGAGAGAGCGAGAGAGCGAGAGAGAGAGGCAAACATGTGCTATAACACACAAGGATACACAGCTGCCAAATCCTGAAGGGCTGATATAGTGTTGCTTCAGGAGCCACTAATGATGTGTCTCATTTAGCGAATGGTGCAGGCTGCTGGAATGTGACAGTGTGTGTGTGTGTGTGTGTGTGTGTGTGCGCGCACTGTTGAGGAGCCATGGCATTGAGCCCAAATGAGCCACAGCAACTGTGAAACCTCAGCCATTTTACATGAAGAGCCTCTTTGCAACACTCAGGCTAATGCCTAGGGCGAACGCCTGGGGAGAGTGCTTAATTGGAGCAAACACAAAGACAAGCGATATGTGCTTTCATAAATAAATAGTGGACGATATCAAAATAACACAATCATATATGACACTCTCCATAATGAATCTGCCATAATGTATTGGTTCTGCACGTGTGGGGATGTGACTAGAAATGCTGTGTGTGCAGAACATGTGCTAGGCAAAACCATCCACAGGGCACACACACTCACAGACACAGACACAGACACACACACAGACACACACCAAATGTACGTTCTTACATGATCTAGATCTAGACCATACAAGTAAAGGTTTCTGTTTGGGATCCTCTGAGATTACCATCTATCCCCACTTCCTCTCAGCTCTTCTAACCAGACTGAATTTCCGGAAACTGTCCAGACGTTTTCTCATTGCCTGTCCTTCCAGCACTCATCTCCCATTCTCTGAGAGCCAAGCGGCTGTCTGAATAGAGATGAAATCTCTCTCAAAGCACTTTCCTATCAGTCTCTTCCACAATTCTGTACCTAGCAGCCTGCTATTTTTACCATTTCCCCCCATTCTACCTGTCATTAGACTTTAACAGTCAGATCTGGATGATGCTTTAGCTTCAAACTGACAGCTTGTTAAATAACACAGTGAGCGGTGCATTTTTATTCCATGGAGAACTCCACCTTTTTAACTTTCGAGTGATGTTTTTTACAAGTAGCAGTTAAAAGAAAGACCGTGTTTGTTTATTACAGGTGTATTCGCATCCTGGTTTCATTTCCACTCTGATGGTTTTAATCCCACAGCTACAAAAGCGATAGATAGAGTTGGAAAACTTAAACTTGGTAACTGTCCAGGCTGGGCTTCTGTCCATGGAAAGATATTAAAATAATTTAAACTAGCTTTCTATGATTTAATCCTTTGGGTATAATTAATATGTGTCAGGCAAATAGTCACGGCAGTGGTTTCACTTCATCCTTAAATGAAACGATGGATTAAAATACTCAGTCAGAGGTGAACACAGGCAAGTGTAATTGTCACAGAGGAGACACAGCATGTCCAAACTGCTCTGTATATAGGATAAGTAAGGTATAGCACTTTTCAGGGCATTTTGTTATTAATATTGAAAAGGATTGTGGTATAAAGACACAACGTGATGTTACAATCACAAAGCTTAAATCAAGAGGAAGTGTGAAATAAATGCACGGCTGCAAAGAGGCAGACATGCTCATGCCTTGTGTGTCTTTTGCTTTTACACAACAGTTCAGAAAATAAAAAAAGTACTAAATAAATAAATTAAGCCATGAACGGAGTGTTTAATATGGCAATAATGTTAGCAGTTCATTCTTGCCAAATTATAGTTTGTCAACAAGCAGTTTGTTACTACGTAAGAATGGCGAACTCCACTCACTCACTGTACAGCCTGCAGCTCATTCTCCAGCTCCTTACATAGATCAGTACATTAAACTGTTTTCTTTTGTTATTTTTATTATCTGTTCCTTCAGCAGTCTTTCTGTTTTATATATA
>JAOVVF010000051.1:9105169-9116434 GCA_028565595.1 Duopalatinus emarginatus
GCTTAAAAAACCGCAATGCCGTCTGCCTTTTCATTTTAGTTATAGCTACTGTATACTCCTGTTACAAAGTGCTGACACTGAAGACTCCTTCCTTAATAAATCTTAATAAATTATTGTTATTTATTATGTTTATGTTGATCATCCACTATACATGTCCTGGAAACATTGCTTGAAATAATAAAGTATAATACAGCAAGTAGTGGAGGGACAAGAATAATTTTACACATGCTCCTGAAAAGGAGACTGTCTCAATTCTTAGATGCCTTAAAATGCTACCAACTGAAATACTTTGTTCTGACTGAATATCAAGGGAGCTGTGTGTGCTGCCTCAGCCATGAAGGAAATGCCATCATTCTGCATGATACAAATTTTCTTACAAAAATTTCTAACATGACAGATGGGAACGGATCAGTGAGTGGCATGGCCAGGGAAGTCATTTTCAAAGTTGTTTTTGTTACGTATAGGGAAACGTTAGCTGGCATGCTAGCATGTTATGTCACTGTCACTGTCTGTAAGTCGCTGTATATGAGCATCTCAATAATCGGCTGTCAGTTAGAATTCTCTCTGCTTAGGCAGCTTCCTAGTTAGGCAGTAGACATCAAGACAGCTCACTAGGTTTTAAAACAGACCCCGTGTTGTGCTCTAATTACTTTTTTCTAATAACACATATACTTAACTTTTAATTTTTTTAATGTCTTTTGTAGAGGTCTTTACAAAACATTTTGGGGCAGCCATGGCCTAGTGGTTAGGGAATCAGTATCGTGACCAGAAGGTCCCAAGTTTGATCCATGCACAGGCCGGACACAACTCAGGTGCCCTTGAGCAAGGCACCTAACTCCCCCAACTCCTCCCCGTGTGCTGTGGTTTGGGGCTGCCCCTTGCTCCGGCCAACTGTGTTAACTGCCTCTAGTGTTCACTGGTGTCTGTGTTTCGCTGTACGGATGGGTTAAATGCGGAGGTCACATTAGGCAAATAGTTCACTTTCACTTCACTTTAACATTAGACAGTTCATAGACAAATCATATCAACTGAAATAATGTAGGACACTGACATGTAATTTGCCACCTGATCTTATGAGCTCTGTGTAAGGTAAGACTGCCATCCACAGTCCTGTCAGATGTTAATCTATCTCTCAGATGAGCTCTGTCTGAAGAAATCTTGACTACTGTGCCATGCCTCGGTCTTATTTCACCTTACCTTTCTGTTACCACCGAGCATCCTCCTGCTGGTCTAACCTTTGTCTGCCATCAGTTTTCAAGTGGACTGAAGGGTTCATTAGCTGCACACACACAACCCATTTGGCACTAACAAGTGTGCCAGCTTGGCAACTTACAAGGACCAGGCTTGGAAATGTGCTTTTTAAATCTCTTCATGTGTTTTACACCTCTCTCAGTCTCCTAACTGTCTTCCAGCATTTGACTGAATGGTCTGTCTTAAGACTATCACTACAGAGACCGTGGGTGTTTTGGCTTTGGGTCAGAGCAGCTGCAGCTAATGTACTATTAGTCTTGGTTTTAATAAATATGGGTCCCAGAATGAGTACAATATGAGGCTTACACCTGATCATTAGGAGACATTTTAAGCTGAGCTGTACCACGAATGCGTGAATTTAATTTCCTGCCAAAACGTAACTTTTATGTGCACTAATTTCATATTTCTATGTTAACTTAGTATTATATGTACACCAGATAACAACAGTGCTCAATAAATTTGGTCAGAGACATTTCTAATTCAATCATTTTTTTTATAAAGATATGTTAAGCACCAGACGCCTAAAGATTAGCTTATCTTCTAAAGTATAAAGCAATTATTCTGTTGCATTTTCAACTGACGTTTTCAAAGACTGTCAAACACTCAAGTTCAACCGTAGAGTTAGATTTGCTGCTTAGTGACTTTAGTTTCCACGTCTCTACAGCTGTCGCTGCCTATTTTTCCAATCTACTTTTTCCGCCACTATTTTTTTCCCCCTCTCCGTCTCTTACATTTTCTCTCTCGGAGTGCAAGAGCAAGCGAATAAATGATTGGAAGTGAAGGATGACGAACGATAATGCCTCACTGATAATGATATGATGGGATTAAATTAACTCAATCACAAATGTTGAGGGTCATGCACATGGCTGAACACGGAGGTGACACTGTCCGTTTGAAAAATCGAGACATCATGGCTTCCTTGTTAACACGGTCAGTGATCCTGGGTTAATTCACTTCCACAGACGCGGTCAGTGGATAATGATATCCTCTGTGCCTTCAGGTAGGTTTATCAAAGCATAGAGCTACACTACCACAGGGCCCATTAATGTCAATACTGACAGACTTAATTTAACCAGTGTCTAAACACACTTAATGAGACAGCAGGGAAAAGCACTTTTCAATTAATTATGGTGAGAAAAATGACACTGTGTGTATTCAGTGTTGTCAGTAATACTGGAAGTGCACTTAATGATTATGCAGGTACGGTTAATTTCCCCTCCTACGCTATGGTGATTCATTTAGGAAAATGTCTGGGTTAGAAGTCAGCATATCAGAAATATGGAGCAACAATCTAGAAATGTTCGAACTCAGGAAACAAAACATATCCATATTTATGCAAATCAACAGCGACTTGATTTGTTACAATGCATTTACAAGGACACACAGAAAACGCCACACAATCTGTTACAAATGGACCTAAACATTTCACGCCTACATTTGTTGCTGTAGTATTAGTATGTGTATATATATATATATATATATATATATATATATATATCTTATAGCTGAGAAGTATGTGTAAAGATTTACTCTACATTGTATAAACAGTTCTAGTTGAAAGATACACACTACAGGTACAAAAGCTATAACCTTGAGCGTACCGCCCCTGTGACAAGAAGAGGTACGGCCTAGTACCTTGTTTCTGACAGTCTATATTAATCATTTACTGCAAGTCAAACCGTGTTTGGATGCAAAAAAAAGCCCCACGTCTTATCTTTGACCTTTAAATTCGTGCATATGTCTTTTTCTAATGATTAATGCACATAAATATTAAACAATGCAATTCTTCTCTGGCATGAAGGAAAAGGGAGAAAAAAGCTCAAAAGTCTCAAGCTCTTAATTTGTGATTGATTCACAGAGTTATTGACCGAGTCACAGTTTTGGAGAAGATATGCGATACACTAATCAGCCATAACATTAAAACTGCCTGAAATTATATAATGTTATCGCCTTACATATCCTGAAGTCTAGAATGAATGAAAGTGAACTATTTTGCCTTACTGTGTTTTGCACACAGAAGAAATATGACCTCCGCATTTAACCCATCCGTGCAGTGAAACTCACACACCAGTGAACACTAGGGGGCAGTAAACACACTTGCCAGGAGCGGGGGGCAGCCCCAAACCACGGCGCCCAGGGAGCAGTTAGAGGAGTTAGGTGCCTTGCTCAAGGGCACCTCAGTCGTGTCTTGCCCTGGGTGGGGATCAAACCCGTGACCAGGCCACGGCTGCCCTAGTATGCAGAACTGGCCATGCTCTCATGGAGAAAGGAGTCTCATACACTTTTTCTCCTCTCAATTACAGAAATGCTGGCTGATCACAGTGACACCATGCATAGAGAAGCGGGTGGGAGCGCTTTCCTCTGAGCATGTTACACCATCCCCTGAAGTTGTATGAGCAAACAGCTTGAAAAGAAGCACTGGCTGGCTGTATGTGACTCCGAGGACGCTTTTACCCTCCCTGGTTGGTGCCTGTCATATGACAGGTGAGAGATATCTGATAGTAGATGATAAATAAATACCCTGCTGCCAAAACAGCTCACTGGAGTACGGACGTCTGAAGGTAAGGTGTGCTGTGGTATCTGACACCAAGACAATGTTGACAGATCCTTTCCTCCTAGACACACTAGTGAGCCTTGGGTGTCAAAGACCCTGTACCCAGTTCTACCTACGGTTGTAGGCATTAACCACTGTATAACAGTGAAGGAACACCTCACCTGCTATTTTGGAGAAGATCCCAATATATACAATATACAAATTTAATGTTATGGCTGATGGGTGCATGTTCTGAATGCCTGAGCACCTTTTAACTGCGAACACACTGGCGTTTTACTATTTAATGGATCAATAATATATTTAAAACCCATGGAGCTGGCTGCTGAAATAGTAGTGAGGCTGTGTGTGTGTGTGTGTGTGTGTGTGTGTGTGTGTGTGTGTGTGTGTGTGAGTGAGAGAGAAAGAGAGAGCACAGTAACCAAGACAGAGGCTTTGAAGCTGTTCTCGCATTCAGCCACCAGTGCTCGACTGCATTCTCGCTGCATTCTCCAGAAATCACTAGGGATCAGCTGGAGAAAAAAAATGCAGTGTGATGTCACTCCTTAGAGAGAGAGAGAGAGAGAGAGAGAGAGAGAGAGAGAAGAGTGGCTGATTGTTCTGAGGAGTGCTTCATGATTACAGAGAGGGTTTTTTTTTTAAAGATACATTCTACCATTATCAGCTCATCTTTTTCCTCCCTCACTTCTCCTCTCATCCTCCTCCCCTCATATCCCTGTGCTCCTCATAATCTGGTGCAGAGACTGAGAGGAGAAGCTCAATAAACGAGCACAGCCCAGTGTCCCAGTGGAGACGCAGGCCTCCATCAAAGTGCTGTGTGAAGGCAAGAGAGCCAGGCTGAGCCGAGCCGAGCCGAGCCGAGCACCCTCTGTAAAACTTGCTGCATGCTGTCATGGATATTCATGCTGGAAATGTGAAAGTGCTTGAACATTTGTGTGTAAAGCTGCTCTCTGTATGTGGGAAGAGACCTGAAACATCATCATCCTAACAATCAGCTTCAGTGCTTTCTGATCATCTGCTGAAGAGTTGCCTGATAGGTGTGTGTGTGTGTGTTTGCATTGTGTGGCTTGTTTAAAACAAACATGCATTTAAAGACTCAATTTTAAATTCGCCAAATCAGGACAAAAATGTGCATTTAAATCTGGCAACCTTGGGGCAAAGGTGTTTGCGTGTGTGTGTGTGTGTGTGTGTGTGTGTGTGTGTGTGTGTATATGTATCCAGGACTCACTATCTGCAACTGCAAGTAGTCTCCGAGGCCAGATGAGCTGTCCACTCTGACCAGAACTGCGTCCTTCTGCTGTGTGCTAAAGCCTACTGCAAGTCGATCTGCCCTCGTGCTCGGCCTGTCGTTGGGTGGCCAGGTGTACACAATCAGCCCACCATCACGTCCAAATATGTATGTAGTTCCCGCTGTGGACAGAAAAATTACAAATTTGTTAGCATGAGCTTAATAATTTGTTCCGATTTGTTTTACATTTTAATAAGTCTGTTCTTTATACTGGCACAAGCAGAGCAAATATTAGCAGCAGAGTTACATTATGAGTAACTCATAAGTCATGCATAAAACAAAGAGTTCCAGAAAAACTGGGACAGACCAGCATGTGCAAAATACATAGGCTGGTAGTGGGTTTATAATGGTATGGGGTTCCTTTAGTTGCCATTCCATGAGACCCCTGGAACATCTACAAACGTCTCTGAACGCTAGGTGAACACAATGTGTGCCGCCTTTCTGACGAGTGACCCCCCCTTCATGTCCTACATTCATTGTGATGGGTTTGGCCTCTTCTTACAGACACATCTAGAGATGCCAAATTATGGTTAGAGGAACACTTCTTTTTTAATGTAAATCACCAGATCTCAATGTTATCATATTAAGGATGTGTTGATAATGTATTGGGCCAGATATTAAAGAACACTTTCAGAGGTCTTGTGGAGTTTTTCTCTTTCTCTTTCAGCACCACCGTATAGGCATATTGTATTAATGTTATGGCTGATCATATATGTGTATGTCTACTTACAATATAAGAGACAGAGTTAAATGAATAAAAGCTATGGCAAGATTTTTTTGCTATGCGTTTTACCTGTATTTCTCATTGCTTTAATGCTTATGTGCTTAAAAAAAACCCTATTATATCAACATTTAAGCTGATATGCAAGGTTTCTTAAGAAAAGTAGCATTGTGCTACCTCTACTTTCTACTTAAGGAACTATATGTCACTTTATGCCATATACTGTCTACTGTATAGCACATTGTCTGCTAAAACAAATAAACTGCATATAATTAAATCTGACAGCACAAAAGTAAATTCTTGAACATTCAGAACCTTCTACTGGTTTCAGACTTACACACTCTGAAAATAATAATTTCATACCTTTTCCTACTGTTTTCACAGCTTTACGAGGTTACAACAAGAGAAAATAAAGCATGCTGTAAATGGATTGCATTTATATCAGCACTCTTTCCCTACATTTGGCAACACACTGGTCATTTATATGTCAGGTTTGAGACATTTCAAACTTCGATATGCAACTAAAAGCATCTTTGAATTTAGCTTTGAATTTGTCCCCACAGCCCGTGTACTGTAAAAATCTCTGTAGCCCGTGCGTGTGTGTGTGTGTGTGTGTGTGTGTACATGTGCGTATGTGTGTGCGTATGCATGCATTTGTGTTTTACAGCCCATTACAGTTTTACAGCCCAGAGCTACAGAGTGTAGGAGTATCTTGATGAGTCCATCAGCAGGTAAGACAGCCCCTGCTGTTTCCTGATTGGAATAATTATAGCCCTCGTGTGACCCTCATGGTTCCAAAGCCACTTGGGAACACCTGCATGTTCGAAACGACTGCGACAAGATGTGGCCTGCTTGTGTGCATACACACATACACACACTCACAGTGCACCTAAATCACAGAGTTGATTAAACATCTACCGTTATAATTTAAGCTGCCCTCTGTAGCTACAGACACACTGGACAATCAAGCGGCCCCGCAGTCAGCGTTAAGTAGTTCGGTGCACTGTTTTAACATGGACGAGGTGGGTACATGCACACACACACACACACACACACACACACACAGAGAGAGAGAGAGATTTGGTTCAGACAGCTATTTCTGCCCAGCACAAGCCATGGCCTGATGGAGCTAATTATAGTGTCACATGCAGACAGGCCACTGAGCTGCTGATTCTCTCAATGATTCTCTCGCCGAGCAAATCAGGAAAATGGAGCATATTTGCACGAGACAGAAGAAGAGAAACAGATCCAGACAGTGTGATTGAGGAGAGCGGGATTAAATGCAGGAGCTGCATTCGAGTCTCATGATGTACATTACTGTTAATGGAGTTGATCTCATTAGTCCAACGCTTGCGCCAGATCTTTTCATCCACCGTGACTTCCATAGTAATAAGCATGTATAAAAAATCATGGCATGCCAGGTGCTTCTGGGCAAAAAACACAGAATAAACCGTTAGTTAGGCTGGAGCTGTGGGATGTGAGGCGCATTTCAACTCGGCACCTCCTCTGCAGCAGGAGGAACAGCTGTGCAGCCCAGCTCCAGATCTGTTCCTTGTACGCCAGAAGCGCTAACATCCTGCAGTAAAATCCTGATAGTAACAAGTTTTCAGGCTCGGGTGGTAATATTTCCTGATACGGTTCTTTTACTTGCTCTCACTAGCTCTATCTCACTTTGTTTGTGTTGCGTCTCTGTTTTATAGAAACTCTGTGTTCCATTTCAATGAGACCCTTTCACACCGTGTCAGCATTCAGCCCTTATCCCCAACCACAAAAACACCCTCAGGGTCTCTTGCACATCCACACACACACACACACACACAAAACCACATTTTCTTCACTGAGGCCAGGAACAGCGCTCAGACAGAAACAGCTCTCTTCATGGTAAAGGAAAAAAAAAACCAGCTTGGCTTGTTAATGAGGCTCGGGTGTCAAATCCGTACACACACACTTAAAGATTTTTTTTTTTGTGGTATAGGAAATGGCCATCTATACATACGCTTCAGTGCACAGTGTTTATAAGAGGAAACATTTTAATAACCACACTCTCATTCTGGAGTGGGGGATGCAAAGGGATATCATACACTGTTAAAATAAGACAAATAGATCTTCCGAGCTTGTGCGGAAGAGCATCACGTACAGTGCCTAGCAACAATAGAAAGGATAGCTGTGGAGTGTTGACCATAGCTAGGAGAAATCACAAGTCATTTTAATATTTAATTACACTATTTTGCATGGATTAGGCCATTATGTTAATTTCTGTCTGGTCTCGTTTTTTTTCTCCCTGCAAGTTCTAATATAATACAAATACGTTATATTTACAATTTACATTTACCCTGCTTATGTCTTATAGATTACTCCTCAGATCACATTACCAATTACCTGGACATCGCTATTGTCTTTGTGCACATGCAAATGCTAATATACAACTCTTAACAACAGCTGCGTAGCTTGCCTTTCACACTTTGCTTGACACATTTTAAGTCATAAAAGGCAGTAACATGGATATAATATTGCACAATTAAATAATCAAGATTTTTTTTTTTTTATCTGTCGCGTGTGCATTTGTAGCCGCTACAAAGGAACGGTAAAATAAAAAAAGCAGCTGCTCTGAAGTCTGTGTAACAAAAACAAACAGAATAATCAGTCAGAAAGTAGGACGAGAAATAAAAGAAATTAATGAAAATGTAGACGAGACAATGGTACAGGTAGCAAAGGCAGTATGCATGCTGCGTACTAAGGAAGGAGGAATAATGTGTAGTATAAATGTAAGCGTAAGTGAACTATTTATCTACCTGTGAACACTAGAGGGCAGTAAACACATTTGCCTAGTGCAGGGGGCAGCCCCAAACCACGGCGCCTGGGAAGCAGTTGGGGGATTAGGTGCCTTGCTCAAGGGCACTTCAGTCTTGTCCGTTGCAGGGATCGAAGCTGCAACCTTCCAGTTACAAGACCGGTTCTCTAACCACAAGCTTACGGCCTATTCAAGATGCCTGGAGAACAGTTAAGGGGTTAGGTGCTATACGCAAGGGCACTTCATTTGTGGATTGCGTGTACAGGGGATCAAAATGGCACACTTCTGGTGACGAGACCAATTCCTTAACCTCGAGCTATGGCTGCTCCATTATAGAGTCATTGCACTTTGAACATAACTCTAGATTTCTGTTATTCATTTGCTGAAAATAGACGTAAACCAAATACAAATCCAGTTCAGCCTTTTTTATGTGATAGAGCTACTCCATGTCATTATCCCTCCTTTCTTTTTCTCCTTCTCCCACTCTGTTTAATTTTCACCCTTATGCCAGAGTTGGTTAAGAATCCCATTGATGACTATTGAAGTCTAATAGGGTTAAACCTCTTTTCTGAGGTCTATTTTCTGAAGCTGTTAAATGAACCATGGACTCTGCGCAAACCAAACCATTAGCTTCGTAAAAATGTCTCACCATCCTAGCCAGCTACGCGGCCGGGACCAGGGTCTATCAAAGACCCCTATTTGTGGAGAAACGCTTCAACAACACTCAAAGGTCAATCAGCATTACATGAGAAGCAGACGTGAGACGCGAGAGGCAGAAATGGGAGAAAGAGAGAGAGGGAGAGAAACGAGGACAGTGTGTGAGTGCCTTGGAGCAATACTTTAATGAGACAGATATTACCTGGCCCTCCGGAATCCCATCACAAGCCTAATATGTTTTATGTGCTGAAAAATTAAATTATGAAACCGTTTTTTTTTGTGTTGCCAGAGGCTTGGAGGCTCAAGCAAGCTAATATCACACTCTATAACACCAGGGCTATATGGGTTGCTAGAATCCACATTTATATGAATGATTATTCTGTACAAAAGAATGATAAAAGTAGAGTAATTATGGGCAGCATTTTTTGTGTACTGGGGTTTTAATGTAAAATCAAAAGTGCTAAACGGTGACATAATGAGAAGAGTGACGGATCAAAGTAGGAAATAGGACGACATGGTAAAACATCTACTGTAGGGCATTTTCTAGCTAATCCTGCTGACAAGCAATTTTATCTCATATACTGAAGTGCCAGAAAAACTGGAACACCAGTCTAATATGTAAAACGGTAGGTGCCCTACAGGAGAGCGTGGTTGGTGTGGTACAGTGGTAACATCATTGGCTCCCACTGCATTGCATCGATATGTAAAGCTTTTATATTTGCACTGGTGGATGCAACCAGTGGCTTGCATAAGTGGTGTTGCTATGTATTTTGCATAGCCTCGTCTGTACCACTTTTCAGTGATGATGAGTCTTAATGATTTCTGGAATGTGGAGACGTGGGGACATTCTCTTGGTTCGAGTCAAAGAACTTCCCCTAAAATGCAAATTTTATTCTGAAAGCTAAACAAACCTACTGCTGAGGTTCTGGTTAGCATTATGTGTACACATTGTAATGTTTAGCCATGTTCATACAGGCGTTAATTATATACCACACACAGAGAGATGCAAATAGTGTGTTTGTCGGTACATGCCTGTCAACGTGGCCGGCATGTAAATTTGCAGAATATATCAAATATTAGTATCTGTACCGTTTTATTTTGTTTATTAAACATTCAGTGCATGACATACAAAATCGACGCTTCTGCAATAATAAACAGGCCATTAAAATGGGAATTACTGCAGCTCCAATTACCAGACTGACACCAGAGAAATCCAAACCAACTGGGTAATTACAGACAGCAGCCTGAGCAAAACACTGGCCACCCGAGGTATGTGTGTGTGTAAGCATGGCTATGTGTGTGTGTGTGTGTGTGTGAGTGCGCTGACTATTATCATCAGCATAAAGAGTTTGCTGGACACTCGTAAATCTGACTCCTGTCTCTTGCTGCCTGGCTGGCCATCGACTCGATGTGAAGGTTTGAAATGAACCGTCGTGTTTACGACCGGCAGGCAGAGAGCGTGATGGGCTTTTCTCCTCGGTGCAATAATCCTGCCAGCACACTCACACACTTACACCACTGTAGGGAAGGTTTGCTGACTACAGCCTCCTTACATCAGCAATGACTCCAAGAGTTCGCTATGGTAGCTCAGAACTGGGCAAACGTAATCTGTTGGGTTTTTTTGAGCATCATACATGTGTAGAGGGTCTGAAAAGTATATCATAACATTAAAACCACTTAAAGATGAAGTGAGGAAGATTGCAAATCTTGTTGCAAATGCAGCAAGCGAACGGTCAATTCTCAAAGTTGATGTGCTGGAAGCAGAAAAATGGGCAAGTGTAAGAATCTGAGTGACTGTGATGCCAGACGACTGGGTCACATCATCTCCAAAATAGCAGTTCTTGCAGAGTTTTTCTGGTATGCAGTGGTAATATGCACGGGGCAGCCGTGGCCTAGTGGTTAGGGAACCGGTCTCTTGACCGTAAGGTTGTGGGTTCGATCCCCGCCCAGGACAAGACACGACTGAGGTGCCCTTGAGCAAGGCACCTAACTCCCCCAACTGCTCC
>JAOVVF010000051.1:9117855-9128016 GCA_028565595.1 Duopalatinus emarginatus
GAAAGAAGGAGAAAGGAAGAAAAAACAAATGGAAAATAGACATTAAGGAAGGAAGGAAGGAAGGAAGGAAGGAAGGAGGGAAGGAATGGAAAAAAGTGGAAGAAAGGAAAGCATGAAGGGGGGAGGAAGGAGGGAGGAAGGAAGACAAAACAAATGGAAAATAGACAGTAAGGAAGGAAGAAAGGAAGGAGGGGAAGGAATGGAAAAAAGTGGAAGAAAGAAAAGAACGAAGGGAGGGAGGAAGGAAGGAGGAAGGAAGGAAGAAAAAAACAAATGGAAAATAGACAGTAAGGAAGGAAAGAAAGAAGGAAGGAAGGAAGGAAGGAAGGAGGGAAGGAATGAAAGAAGACAGAAAGAAATGTAAGAAAGGGAGGAGGGAAGGAAGGAAGGAGACCAGAAAGGAAGGATAGAGGAAAAGGAAGGAACAAAGACAGACAAGGTAAAAAGCAAGTAATAATGAAAGGACAGAATACACTTTTTAACAAAATTCCCAAATGAAATTAAATGACATTGAAATAAATGAATGTGTGTGTGTGTGTGTGTGTGTGTGTGTGTATGCGCGCGCGTGTGTGTGTGTGTGCGTGTGTGATTATCTCGTGCTTTGAGCTTTTCTGAGCTCAGCGAGTGTGAGTTACAGTGACAGGATGAGAAATCTCTCCGGGGTTTCAGCCTCACTGAGTTTAGATTACACACCACAACTCCTCACAGCTGAGGATCTCTTGCCCTCTCTTCTCTCTCACACACACACTCACTCACTCACACACACACACACACACTTTTTTTCTCAATTCTTTCACTCCTTCGCTCCTTCTGGGAGAGTGGGACAGTGGAAGCGTGTTTGAGAGTCAGCATTTCATCTGACTGTATCATGATTCCACATGCATACAAAATACATGCATACACATTCATATAAATCACACACACAGACTTACCCAAAGCACACAATACAATAATACAAAACACACAACACACACATACATATACACATATACAGAAAACAGATACACACTCATACAAAACACAAGGAGCACACAAAATACACAGACATACACATTCATACAAAATACACACACATACACATCCATACAAAATACACACACACATACTCATCCACATAACACACACACCACATATATTATAGACAGATGTAGTGTGTTATAATGTCTGTACTGCTGTGTTTTTGTTTACACCTTGTATGTTCTACACACACTGACTCTATGATGAGCTATATGGCGTGTTCATGTGTGCACTTCTAACACCTAATAAGCCTATGTTATTTAGTCACATAAATGTTTAGTCTTCTGTCCATCAGAAGCAGATATACAACCACACATTGTATTACGACTCCTTCAACTTCTTAACATCCTTCACTGCACTGGAATAAAATGGGACAGCCTAGTCTCACTGCTATAACACAATCGGTTTTCAAATGCAACCTCCGAAGGATGCAGCCCCATCTACTGAAATACTGAATGAATTTATGAATTGAAATTGTATTCTATGTATAATAAAAGATTCAGAGTTAAATTTTTTATTGTTGCCTTACGACCTGAAAAAATGTGTTGTCATAACAGATTCAGTGGTATAACTAAATATTGAATCGCTGCCTTGTGAATCAAAAATAGATCGTAGTGTAGCAGAATCAGTGATAATGTTAAATATTGAATCATTCCTTTAAGAATCAAAATGAATGAAATGAAATGAAAGTGAACTATTTTGCCTTAGTGTGTTTGCACACAAAAGGAATGTGACCTCCGCATTTAATCCATCCGTGCAGTGAAACACACACACACACACACCAGTGAACACTAGGGGGCAGTGAACACACTTGCCCGGAGCAGGGGGCAGCCCCAAACAGAGCAGTTAGGGGAGTTAGGTGCCTTGCTCAAGGACACCTCAGTCGTGTCTTGCCCTGGGTGGGGATCAAACCCCCGACCTTCCAGTCACCAGACCGGTTCCCTAACCACTAGGCCACGGCTGCCTCTAAAATATGCATTGTCTCATATCAAAGCAGATTCGGCGGCATAAAGTATTGAATCGAAACCCATGAATCAAAAGTCATCTAGAATCATATCACAGTACACTGAAGTGTCAGAAAAACTAGTACAAATCTAGTAGGTATCAGGTATAGTATAGTATATCAGGTATAGTAGGTATAGTACAAATCTCATAAGTATATAAAATGCAACAATATTCGGTATTCAGTGAACACTATATTCCTGCAGAAAGGTCCGCAATTCTGAGATCTGGGAATGGGAAAATCCCAAACTCAGTTCCTGAGTGTTCCTCTAACCATAATTTACCATCTCTAGACATGTGTGGTGGTGCATTGTCCTGTCAGAAGAGGCCAAACCTATCAGAATGAATGCAGTACATGAACAGGTGTTCAACAACTCCTCACACATAGTGTTCATCTGTCAGAGACGTCTGTAGATGTACCAGGGGTCAGATGGAACAACAGCTAAACAAAAACCTATACCATTATAAAGCTTCCATTGAAACTGGCACTTCAGTGTAGATTTAAATCATTGCCATATGAATCGTGACTCATGTATCATATAAATAGATTAAGTAATTATTTTGAATCAGTATGTTATGAATCGAACACATCTCCTATGATGTCGATGCCTGATGATGATGCCTTTACACTCCTGAGGCTAACACACTCAAAAAATCAGCTGCTTCTGTATCTTCACATGTATATTAGTGTCTTATCTTCTGATCCATGGAACTCCACAGGGCAGCATTAGAAAGACGTACGGCTTGATACAAATGGAAAGCGAACAAGAGGAATAACAAAAGACCTTAACATCTAAACACTTTGTCTGTGCTTAAAGTTACGGCCCATAATTCGTCCCGCTTTCCGCTTTCATATTCACATCGCATCTAATCACTTGAGAGAGAAAGCGAGAGAACTCGCGTCAATACACACAAACACACGCGTACACGGTTCAGTGCCGTGAATTGCACACCATATGAGTAATAATTTTTAAATGGTGGCTTTTAAATGGTTATTAAAGAGATGAGAGAATTCACTTATAGCACTTACACTGCTCATTTTATTGTACGAAGCAGTGGAGCGAAGAGTTAAGAAACAGTTGGAAAACCTGCACGGATCATTTGTGGAGGGTAATTTATTTTGGTGTAAGAACTCAATACGAGCATTTCATGTCTGAATAAATTGAATATTAATATGTTATGTCGTCGGCTGAATTTTCTATATTTGTATTTACACCGAAGTGGCGGATAAACTGGTTCAGATGAGCCATTGCAGAATACATAGTTTGGTTAATGGCTCCATAATAATATAGGGTTTGTTTAGCTGGTATAGGGCACCATGGGACCCCTGGTACATCTTCAAATGTCTCTGCAGGAAGTATGGTGGTCATTATCCACAGGATATTTCTCCAAGCTTGAAGTAAAGTCCATGCACCATGGGGAACCTACCAAGTATTAGACTGGTATATCGGTTCATCTGGTACTTCAGTGTATATGGTAGGTTTAGTTTGAGGGTCAGTGACAAAAATACCTGATAAGTGATGACCAGCCTGAAGAGCTCGGACTCAGACTAGGCTTTATTGTCATTCAAATCATGTAACGTGATAAGAACAAAATATAGTTGCCTAGGTCTTGCTGTGTGTGACGTATGAATAGAATACACTAATTTAAACAATAACAATAGTGAGCTAAAATAAAAATGTCTAAGTATTTACATTATAGAATATTGCACAATGCAATGCAGCAGCTGGTGCAATTGGTTTGTGCAAGGTAATATTGACCTTATAGAGAAATTTGACTGGTCCCCATGAGAAAGAGTCAAAGAATTACTGAGTTTAGGTGCAGCATCAATTAGCTGTAGCTGTAGCAAGACAAAACTGTGTGTGTGTGATAAAATTAGAATAAGGAGGATGATATGGACTTCCTGGGTACTGGGTATGTGTGGGATTTCTGTCGTCAGGACAGAATGTGTGGCTCCTCCGTGTATATTTTGAGGATGGATATAACAGGCATTTGAGTGTATGTGTGTGTGTGTGTGTGTGTGTGTGTGTGTGTGTGTGTGTGTGTGTATGTGTGTGTTTTTGGGGGGGTGTTTATGGCTAAGAGGAAGTAAGAGGCAGAGACATCAGATCTTTATGTGTGTGCTGCCTCGCTTCCTGGGGTGACACACATGTGCAAAGTGGTTCAGTGATCTCAGCACGCCCAGCCATTAGAGATGCCAGCTGTGTCACACACATTCTCGCAACGAGGAGAAGACAGAGAGATAGAGGGAGAGGGGGAAGAAAGAGAAGAACATTAACGAAAGACGAGAGATACTATCTCTGTGAAAGCATGATGAATGACTCCTTTCAGATCGCAAACTTTCGCTTCCTCGCGCGTTCCTGCCCGGGTTCAATTATGTTCCACTTTTTTTTTTTTTTCTCCTTATCACAGTTCAATCTGTTAGAATAATAGTGAGAGGCAGCCAGGTCCTGTTATATAAGCCTAGAGCATCACAGCCTGACAGCTCGGGCTCCTCTGCACACAGCGTGCAAATCGGCCTGATGGTTTAAAACTGCGAGTCGCAACGAGGCGCTTGACAACAGACTGGGAGGCGAAAGGTTGGAGGGATTGTTTTAAGGAAGTGTCCATTTCACAGTGTGCACAGCCCCCGTGAGGGCAAGCAAATGAGATATTATAGCAATATGCTGAAAATGAGTTTCAAAGGAGAGGGGAATAACAGGCATACTGTACAAATGAGTCCCAAGCCCTGGGGTCTAATGGTCTCTTAAAAGCCTGTCTCTTTCCCTCATGAACCTAGAACATTCAATTTGGCCTGCGCACTGCATTACACACACACACACACACACACACACACACACACACACACACACACACACACACACATACCCACTCCACATGCTCGCTACAAGACCAGACAATAGTCTGATTCTCAGGTATCAATGACGGATACAAACAGATCAAAATGTGGGCAAAACTATCAACACAACGGGTTCTGATAGAATACTTTGTTCTGTAAATCATTTCAGCATTTCTATTATTTCTATTCATCGCCACTTATAATCATGCAATCATTCTCCTTCTCTGATGAGTAATCAGACAAGCATATATGAGTATGAAGAGAATCTCTACGCACTGTGGCCTGAGCGCATCGAGGCGTGGGATCTCTCATGAGGCATGTCCTGAGCTCGATTTTGGTTCCCCTGACCCTCGGATAGAGCGCTGGCTGAGCTGAAGGCTGGAACAGGCTCCCAGAGGACCAGGCACAGTGTTAGCAGGAGCAGAGAGGATCCCAGGCGAAGAGGAGCCACACCGGATCCCACACACGCTGCTTTTCCACACATGCTTCCTCAGTCTAATTACTGAGCACAAGCGGGGGGAACGCTCACAACACCTGGCAACTCATGTCCTCTCTCGTGCTTTTTTACTCTTACCGTGCAACTGGACAACATCGGCGACAGACCGTCGGCACAAAATAAAATCCAAGCTGACTGGAAGATTCTTCAAGTATCTCAGACTGTCATGATGAGGCATTCAAACAGAGCAAGTAGCTCTACATTCTGCAAAAAGTGGAAATCCGTCAGGAGAAAGAATTTGGCAGGCGTGAGAATCCAGGGCAATATTCCAGTAGATCTGAAAGAAGAAGTGAGAGAAGTCTTCATCTGCGCTCTCTCTGTACTCCTGGAGTTTACTGGCATACTCTAAAGCCTCAATCTGCAAGCCATAGAGCGGAGGCTGCATCCCTCAAGCCCAAGGGGAAAGAGGCGAGCGGAGTGGCTAGTGGCACACACACACACACACACACACACACACGACAAGATCATTGCTGCAGCGTTTAACTCCATCCACAGAGCTTCTCCCCCTCCCCAAACGACACACACACTCCCACACGGTTACACGTGCACGCTGGCAGCTACTGGTTGGGACTACAGCACCTCTCGGAGGAAGCACGAGGTGAAACGTCAGGAAAAAAAGCAGCGGTCGATAGAAGAGAAAGATGTAGTAGTGTGGAGGGAAAAACTGAGCTCCTCAGAAAAGTCACAAGAGCACAAGAAGTGACGAGACAAAGTATTAAGCCAAATTTCATTCTTCTTCTGTCTCTTCATTCCCTCTTCACAGTAATCTCTCATCCAGGTGCTGTAGAGGACCGCAACCTCTTTCTTTGCCAGCCAGACCTGGCGTATAAGTGGAGTAAAGCGAGAAAAGGAGAGAAAGAGAACAGTGTAAGCTTTTTTCCTCCCCCTCCTTCTCCTCTCTCCCTTGTTCTCTCTGTTTCACTTTTCTCTATCCCTCCCCCTCTATCAGGGACGATTGCAAGGCTGTGCAAGGCTGCACTCTCTTCTTGTTTATCCAGCCTCCTCTTGCTGTCTCATTCTATCCTTCTCTCTGTTAGCAGAAAAGAGGTGCAAGAGGGGGGCGGTTCAGTGGGCAGGTGCAGCTCAGCTGGGATTCGGAGCGAGAGAGGAATCCAAAGACAAAGGAGAGCGAGAGAAATGTCTGCTCGGGCTTATTACGTAATTAAACCCCGCCGAAGTTCTATTCTCGCTCTTTGTCCCAAAACTCAGTGGGATCAATTCATTCTGTGGTCATTTCTGACGACGTCTGAGAGCAAACAGTCAGTCTGTGGAATTGCTGTGTCCAACAGCCACAGAGACTATAGGACATAAACCCAGTCATTTGTATGAACTTCAGCACCGCGGACAGCAGCAAGTCAATGGAGTGGAAATGGTAGCCTTGGGGAGCAAAGCTTCAGGAAGCACTAAACCAACAGATATAAATAAATAAATAAATAAATAAATAATGGCCACCATTGTTCTGGGTGGAACACAGAAAAAAAAAAAAACATAGCCATGATAAAAAGAAACAATGAGATATACCTTCCTAAACCAGTACCAGTCATTTACCCCAGGCTTAACCACCATGTCAGATCATTACACCTCCAATCCCCCTGAGAGCAAACCATCGCACTGCTGTAAACAATGTGATATACATGTGTGTGTACATGACACAAAGTATAATAAAGCCTGCAGTGGCTCCAATGCATGAATCCCAACGACCGGCTGTGTTTGGACTTAGAACTTGGGAAAGCCAAAAGTGTGGCTCATGTCATATCCTCCCATGTGTGGAGCTCTCGCTTTTGCAGTTAGGATTGTTAGCACTGCATAATCATAGCTGACAAAGTCGAGCTGTTAGAGCTTCTCCACCAGGGTCTCAAAAATCACTCAGAGTGAAATTAAAGCAAGCCGTTCTTAAGAATATTTCCCATTGGGATTTAAAAACACAGGAACATCAGTGATGTGAGGATAGAGTATAAACATTCGGGTGTGAGCTGATGTATTTAAAAATGGATTTCCCATTGCCACTTTGGGATGTTGTGGTTAGGATGTTGTACTGCTTACAAGGTCGCCACCTGGTGGTAGCAGACCACCTTGTAGTAGAGCATATTTGCTTGAACTATTCTTTTTTTATTACCCACCAGAGCTTATTTAAAGCATTGAATGCATTAAAATAGTCGAGCATCAAGGGTACTCTAAAAGTCACTCTACATGGATTTCCCTTCTCCTTTCTTTTCATCATTATGACTCACCCTTTCACTATAAAGCATCACACAATGTGTTGAATTGAATGAACTCTTCTGTAATGCAGGTGAATTTTTCAATTATTCTTATTAGCCTTTATATAAGCTCCTCTTTACTTTAGCCTACACATCTCTACCTGTCTAACGATTTCTGAAAGTAAGAACACTCCACCTTCCACAACCACCACGACCACTCCTACTTGGGGAATATTGACTTTTTTATTAAAGTGGGGATTGCTCATAGTGGCAAGTTAATTAAAATGATGCATTGCTTTGTAGAAACGGTGTTCAGTCGAATGGGGACGGGGGCCCTTTTTTTTTGCTCGTGAACAGCACAAACGTATCAGATTTAATTTCTCCGAGCAGGAATGTGTTATCTATCCTCACCTCCAGCATGTCAATATGGTCATTTTTTTTTCCAAACCAGGCAGCATCAGACCCTTATGAATCTGCTTAAGTGCACTTATGCAAAGCTAATCAGCATGCAGTCTGCAGTGTGGCCTGTTCTCATCACCTTTCCCTGTTTTAATCACAACATTCAACAGTGTCCCATGATAACTGACAGAAATCAAAGTGATACTTTGCTTGTCAAACTCGCCGCGAGGGCGTGCGAACAAGAGTGATGGAAGTGATAAGTACCAGATTGACATAATTACACATTTCGGATATTCACCCAATAATTGGTGAACAGTTTGAGTGCAAGCTTGGATGTGTGTATGTGCGATTAGAGAAAAGTAGTTTCTGACCAAGGTAACTTTGACTTGGCGATTGATTCATTTTTGGCTGGAGACTTTGAACAGTTATGTGGCATTATGGAGTGAGTAAGGACTGAGGACATTAGTTCAGTTTAACAGCCATGATACCACAAACAACTGTTGAGCATCAGATCCAAACGATCAACAAGAGTCTTTGTGGTATTTACTGCACTAGTCAGCAATGAGCAAGCTGTTGTTGGGCTAGTGCGTGGTAGCGACCAAACTCAAACTAATTAAACATTTGCTAATGTGATTAACATTTTCTAACAAATCTGCGATCATGAGCTACATTTTATGCTGCAACAAACCAAAGTGACCAAACAGACTCTTTAGATTCTCAGCAGAATATATAAACAGATTTACAGTAGGCTATTTATGTACCTACATCTCAAACCACACAAGAAAACATTACACAGATATGACAGAAAAACTGGTACACCAGTCTGGTTGGTGTGGTACAGTGGTAACATCATCGCTCTCCGGGAGACCTGGGTTCGATTCCTGGTCTGGGCAGCCAGTCTGTGCTACACTAATAAGGGTTCTTCAGGCAAGACCCCTAACAAAACTTTGCCCTTCTTGTAATACCAATAACCTTGTAAGTCTGCCAAATGCCGTAAATGTAAAACACAGTAGTAGTATGCAAATCTAGTATGCAACACGATGTAGTGCATCCGAATACCTAGTACGTATCAGGTCCTACTAGGTCGGGAGAGATTTGTTCCCAGAACACTATCCGAGCCCGACATATTGAATAAAAAAAATGAAAGTGAACTATTTTTGCCTTACTGTGTCATGCAGTGAAACACACACACCAATGAACACTAGGCCTGGAGCGGGGGGCAGCCCCAAACCATGGCACCTGGGGAGCAGTTAGGGGAGTTAGGTACCTTGCTCAAGGGCACCTCAGTCGTGTCTTGGCCTGGGTGGGGATCGAACCCGCGACCTTCGGGTCACGAGACCGATTCCCTAACCACTATGCCACGGCTGCCCCATAATCACATAATTCACTGCGAGCGAAGTGAAAACCCATTTTATTTGTAAACGAAACAGAGAGAGTTTATGATTATCCATGTGGGCTGAGCTGAGGTAACATTTTTAAATTACAAAGAACATTTAAAGTTCATTAAAACTGAAACTATAAATAATTGTGCGAGACTCAATTGTATGACGTCTTGGGTCAAAGATTGTTGGTAAGATGGCAGATCAAGTGCGTCCGAGTTGGTGTTCATACTACACACTCGCATACTAGAAGTGCATTCAAGTAGGCCATTTCGAACGCAGCCATGGACTCCACAATGATTTGAAAATATTCTGTATGTAATGAACACCATACATACTACAGAACAGTCCACAATTCTGTTGCAGGATTTCTATTTCACAGCATGTTGCATGGCATCCCAGATAGCGTTGAGATCTCGTGACTTCGATGGGAATGGCAAAACCCCTCTAACCATCATTTGTTGTCTCTAGACATATGTGGTGGTGTGTTGTCCTGTTGGAAGAGGCCAAACCCATCAGAATGAATGCAGGACATAAATTGGTGTAACTTGACAAAAAGGAGAGACACAACCTTGTTCTCTGCTGAAAAGAGTCAAACTGATGTTGCCTAAGGTGTAACACATTCAGAGAAATGTACTATACCCCACTTCCTTAAGCATGCTCTTACAGATGCCCACAGTATCAAATTCCTATTGGAGCTGGCCCGTTGGTATTATATAGTAGCGGTGCCGCTGTAACAGTGTAACATTCATCACTAATACTACAAATCCCATAATGCCCTCCTGTTGTTTTGGCGCTGATGACATAATTAGCGTGCTCCCGTTTGGTGGA
>JAOVVF010000051.1:9170673-9186682 GCA_028565595.1 Duopalatinus emarginatus
TGTGTGTGTGTGTGTGTGTGTGTGTGTGTAGGCCTCCAATTCATACAGGCTGCAGTGTGACACAGCACAGCTCATTCTGTTTGGCACACAGTGAAGGTCCCATCTGTCAGTCCCGTTTCAGATTCCCCTAGTCTGCCAATCTCACAGCTCTTTTTTTTTTTTCATTCTTCTTTTCCATGCCATCAAAATGTGACCAAACTCACCATGGCAACAATGCAACACTGTATTAGGGAGCTTATGCTAATCTCGTTTTAAAGACGTGATGGAATTGAGCTTCACGGATCGTGTCCACAGAGTATGCCTCGAAGAAAAATACAATTTAAAACCATAGAGAACCCCCTCCCCCTCTTTCTCTCCTTTAGCTGAGTGCTATTAAATCCCAATTGAATACTGCATTACCGTGAAACTAAAATACCACTCTTGCTTTAGAAATCTGATTTCATAATTGCTCCATGCGCCATTTAATTTTCTCCACATAATTCTCGCCCGCTCGGCATGTCAGAACGAATGTAGGTGACCTGCATATCTGTCCCCGGAGAGAAGAGGAAGACAAGCGTTTTGCACCTAGGAAAAGAAGCCTCAGATCAATAAGGTGGAGTTTGGGAGGCAGACCAAACAGAGGACCATAAAGGTCCACACTCCAGGCTTCAGGTAAGCTTGTTGGATGCTGACAAAAGGAAGTGAAGGAGGAGAGGAAGAATGAGAAATGAACTGGGCAGTGTAATCGCTAACACTCTCCCTCCTGTGGGAAACCGACTTCTGGTTTCCATGGCAACTCGTGCAGTGGAAATAGTGGAAGCGAGAAAGAGGAGGACGGGAAGGATGGGGCCGTTTATATTTAAATCCCATAATGACGGAGCATCTTCAGGTTTTCATGTCCATTCATATTTCAGGCAACACATTAAATGCCAACAAGAATCCATCTACTGCATTACTAAATATACACTTAAGGGGACACTGGATAGAATTAGCTATGGAAATGGGACAATTTATTGTGTGTGGATTTGTTTATTAGTTTTTTGAAAGCTCACTGGATTTTGAGAGTTTGCAAAATGCCTTTAGGTTGACAGTAATTCAATCTGAAATATATATTTTTTTATTATATAATTGTAACTTTACCAAATCATCCTAGAAATAAGAATAAAAGCAACTATTTTACCTGATCTGCCATCCCTCTGGAAGTCGACATGGTACCATTCTCCATCGTTGACCTTCTTGTTGATGGCCTGGGTCTTGGTTGTGCCTGAGCCCATGTCTAGCAGAAGGTAAAGGTGACCATCGAGCATCTCAATGGCAAAGAAGTCCACCTTCATTGTTTTAGGGCCCTTGGGGTCTTTCTGTTGCTGTTGCTTGGGTTTGCCGTGGCTAAACAGCAGCAGTCCGTTGGGCTCGGTGGTGCGGAAATCAAACGAAATGGACCCAGCTTTCTTTGCAGTCCACTTGCTGAGTGTGATGTAGGACTCAGGGGTCTCGAAGGTCACTGGGTCCAGTGTGGCCACGTTCTCACATTTGAATGCCACCATTCCGCTAACCTTCATCTTCGGGTCGCCTTGTTTGGCCAGACGAGACAGCTCCAATCTCACGTCATTGTTCTTGTACACAACCTTTACATGCAAAACAAAGAGCGAGGGAAAAATATGCTGAGACTGTAGCCAAAGAACAGACTAATCCACTGCAAATATAGTACCAACATATGAATGTAACTGTTAATTGCCGGTAATTGTTATGTTAATTTATGGATATTTATCTTAACCACTCTGACAGGTCAACACTGTGTGTGCCTCCTTTCTGGCAAGTTACACCAGTTCATGCCCTGAAGTCATTCTGATGGGTTTGTCCTCTTCTGACAGGACAATGCGCCATCATATGCATCTAGAGATGCCAAATTATAATTAGAGGCACACTCATCTGAGTTTGGGCTTTTGTTACTTTCACCTAATTCACCAGATCTCAACATTATTGAACACATCTGGGATGCTATACAATGCATTTTGGAACACAGAAACCCTAAACCTTGGAATACACCAAGATTTGTGGACCGTTCTGCAGGAAATATGGTGTTCAATGTATACAGAATATGAAAATCTGAGAATTTAAAAATGTAAATGAAACTGTAAGAAGGAAAACATTTGGCCCGAGTATAAACAGCCTTAAATGATGCTCTGTGCTAACAATAGTAGACTGCAGAGAACAGTTAGGGCAGCTGAATAAATGTGTAGTGCTTCCTTGCCCAACCTCCAGGTCATATACACTTCAAGATTAGGGAACAGACAGGGAAAATCATCACAGATTCCTCACACCCTGGACACAACCTTTTTCAACTCCCCCTCCGGCACACGCTACAGATCCCTGTTTACTAAAACTAGCAGATACACAAACAGTTCCTTTCCTCATGTCTGGCATCATCCTCATAAATAACTGGTCGACATCATTGTTCTGTACAAACCCTCATACATCACAAACTCATTTCCAAACATGTTGCACATTGTTGTTTGCATTACAACACCTTTTGCTCCTTATATTGTTAGTAAATGTTCTGTACACTGTCTGTTTACTATCTGTACCATACAAAGACACCAATGACCAGAAACTAATTCCTTTGCGCATGAAAACATACATGCTGTGGTCTTGTGGCTATGACATGACTGAAGTACCCTTGAGCCTAACCTAACCCAACAACTGCTCCCCGGACACCATGGATAGGGGCTGCCCACCCACTGAGCGAGTGGGCTAACATTACTTAGTGAGTGTATATGTGTGTTTCTCTGCATGCATGGATTAGATGCAGAGGTCAGATTCTTCTGTGTGCAAGCACAGTAGGTCAATCACTTCACTTTCACTTTCAGATGAATCTAGTTCTGTTCACTTGTAGCAAATGTAGCAGCTACTCCATTAATCTGTTAGCTGAATCAGTAAACAAAGGTTGTGCTTGAACCCAGACCTGGATGATCAGCATGATATCATCATGAAAGTGCATTGTGTATCATATCTGTATTCATTATTGATGACACATTGTGCTTTGTGAAACCTCACTAAAGTGTAATTTCATGTGATAATCCATTTACCAAAAAGCTCCGGCTGATATTATTATTTCCGATTGCTCTTTTTTTTTCTCCACATGACTGAAATGCTGTGATTTTTGACCCAGCAACAATCTGTTAAATGCTCAATATGTCTCTCTCTGTTTTAATTCTATTTCAGGTGCATCCGTACCGAGAAAGAGATAATGGAATGTGGATACAATGAAGGAATACTGATGTCAACCACACGGCAAGGGCATAAAGCCATTCCTGCAATTAATAATCCAAGGATGTTTTTTCCCCCTCCTTTTCCTGTGACCTGTTCACTTCGTGTGCTTCCATAAACTCAGAGAAAATTACAACCTATATCTAATAAAGTACCAGTGACGTGTCTGGCACAGAACCCTTGGTGGGGCACAATAAACTCTGAATGTTCAGCATCTGACTCATCACTGAAACTACACACACACACACACACACACACACACACACACACACACACACACACACACACACACCCCTACTTGCTCAATGAATCCAAACACAAATGCACCGCAACAATGAAGTCATAAATGCACTCATAATGCAAGAGTGGAGACAAGAATATGAGTGACATCACCTTCTCTACAGCATCACATTACAAATCCAAAGCTATCAAGCAGTATACAGTCGTAACTGTTATAACCCATAGAAACCCAAAGCTTTTCATGCCTTAACCTACAGCCATAATAACAGACTCACTGGTGATCTTCACTGCTTGAAAAGAAAAGATGCAAAATAATCTTTTATTTACTTTTTGTTTAAGGTCCACCAACCCATAAATAAATTCATTTTTAATTGAAAGTTTATTAAATTGTGACATGATGCATTATATTCCCTTGCTATTAGTAGTGGCAAACAGAACTGGGATGGCTAGCTGTGTAGCAACACCAATACACAATGTTTAGTAAATGCAATGACGTAGGCCTATGTACATGTATTACTTTTCATTGGCTGCGCTCAGCAAAGGGGCCAACGTGATTGTGCCCCATGGTTCATTATTAAAAGTGTGTCGGTCATTTTCCAAAACCCAGCTGTTTTTTAAAAACTGTTCACCAAATGAAGACTGCTAAGGGAAGTACTGGCCTTTTTTCATAACAGGTATAGGAAAATGTTTGGAATGTATAAGACAGTGATGCTGTTGTCATATGTAAAAATATTACGTTACAGTAAATTAGTGGTCACGTCATGCACTGCTCCACAGCGACCAGCCTGTAATGTAGAGATGCCCCTGTAAGGGACTGTAGAAGGGAATAAATTAGGGGGTTATGGTAGAGCTAAGGGTCTCCAGTGTATCTGTGTGACATGAACTAGTCCATCAGAACACTCAAACCATACCACCAGCCAACATTACCACAATTACAAATCTAAACCTGTGATGGTGTTCCTGACCATCATAATTATACTGATCTTGCGTAAATGAGTCAGAAGAAGATGAGTCTAGAATCCCCTTGCTGTGCCTTATGAGGGATTATCATGTTTGTGCTTACAGGTTTAAGACCTTGGGCAGCACTTCTAATCTGGAGAAATGACATCATTACAGCATGGCCCAAGAAAGAGATTACATGTGAATCCTTGGACAAAGCTCCACTGATGATAGCAGTGCAGACATCTGCTCCATCACAAACTGCACCTTCACGCCCTGACAAACAAACTCATCGATTTGCTTTTGAGATGAAGGCTTTAGCTTTAAAGAATCTTCGCTGAGCCTGAACCGTGCAGCTCATTTGGTCAGGTGTGTCAATACGATGACACACAGTTAAGTGGTACCAAAAGCTACTTATTTGATCTTAGCAATGACCCAATCAACCAATCAGTTTCATTACCATCCCAAATCTTTAATCAGATGGCCTGTGTGTTCTCTGTCCTGTTTGACCCCAAAACTGTGGAAGAACACTAATAAGAGCAGAGAGCAGAATTGGTCATGTTCTCATGCTAGCATTCATCCTGTCTGGCTGGTGGCTGTCATATGATAGGGAATAGGTGGCTGATGGGTAAGAATAGGACATGTCCAAACTAGGGAGACAATTGGGGGGAAAGACAAATATATATGTATATATAAGCAAATAAGAACATTTTTTTTTTTGTACACTCATTTGTGTACCTGCAGAGCCTACCAACATACAATCTGTGAAATAAGAGCCAAGGACTGCCTTGATAAGAAACCATGGGATTTAACAAGTTCTGAATTTGTGCCCTTTCTGACATCTCATGGAACCTTATTAGAATAATCCCACCTCTTCATCTGAATATCACCACTGCACAGATATGTTCACCCACAGCCTGAGAATTACATTGGTAAAAAGGTGCCATTTTTTTCACAGTTGCTGCAGCATCAAGCCAAAGTGAGGAAAAAAAGTTATGTTGTCAGATGAACAAACCAACACACATCACGACATCATTTTCCAGTTTTAGAGGAATGGACACTTGAGTAGATAAACTTTATAACATCCCAGCTACAGTTGGAAAAAAAACCTTTTAATGTGTGCTAAAAAATTAAACCATGTAAAGCCATCTTTACAAAATCTTTTGTGTACTTGTATGTGGATCAGAATCTCCTAAATATAAAAGACATTAGCTGAGCAAAATGAATTATTATAGAGCTTTTTATCTAGGAAAAAAATATTCAGGCTTCCAAAATGATGGACACATCGGACATCACGGCTGACCTCACTCCTATCAGCCAAAGCAGCTGGTGAACCCTGTGCCTACATCAAGTACAAAAAAAGGTTTTGTCCCAAATTACTTTAATAGTTAGGCTAAAATCGTTGCTGGACACTGGAGTGTGTTGAATTACTTACTTTCAAAGTGCACAAATGTTATAAGGAATGCTTTTATTTTTTTCTGATAACCCCAGTTCTACTGAAACAGGTTGTCTTTTTAACATACACTAAAAGGTTTTTGCCAGCTGTAGCTGGGACGTTATCAAAAACCAATTTTATCCACTTAGCCATCCATTTCTTTGAAACTGGTAACTGATTAGGCATTATTAAATGAGCAACTCTTCCACCATGTGGTCTAGTATGTTAACAGTAATGTAACAAATGTTTAGTTACAAAAGGAACTATGACTAAGAATAACAGTATTCTGTTAGTAACTGTAATGGATTTACTGGTTTATAACCGGAAAGTGAACTATTTGCCTACTGTGCTTGCACACAGAGGAATGTGACCTGTGACATTTGACACATTTAACTCATCCAAGCAGTGAAACACACACACACCAGTGAACACTAGGGGACACTAGTGAACACACTTGCTTGGAGTGGGGGGGGAAATCCCAAGCCATGGTGCCTGGGGATCAGTAGAGGAATATAGGGCACCTCAGTTGTGTCTTGCCTTGTGTAGGACTCGAACCCAGGACCTTCCAGTCACAAGACCGCTTCCCTAGGCCACGGTGGCTCCCACTAGGCCACGGCTGCCCTGGTACAGAAATGTGGTCACAGGTGTATCAAGGATTTTAGACCGGCTCTGAATGCAGTTCAGATCAGATTTTCGACCCTGAAAAGTTATACTTTTTATACTTTCTCAGAGTGGGGAGAAATTCCAAGCCATGGTGCCTGGGGATCAGTAGAGGGATATACGGCACCTCAGTTGTGTCTTGCCTTGTGTAGGACTCGAACCCAGGACCTTCCGGTTCCCTAGGCCACGGCTTCCCCCACTAGGCCACGGCCGCCCCCACTAGGCCACGGCCGCCCTGGTGCAGTAATGTGGTCACAGGTGTATCAAGGATTTTAGACCGGCTCTGAATGCAGCTCAGATCAGATTTTCGACCCTGAAAAGTTATACTTTTCTGTAACTGACACACCAGATAGGTTCCCCCTAATGGGACGTAGAATTTAAGAAAGACTATCTTTTATGCCATCTCTCTACCACTTGCTCAATTTCCCCATTAATCTAACTTTTCAGTGCAAAAGACTATGATCACAGAACGAGCACCCTACGGAGGGAGCTTCACCACTAATAGAAAGCTTATTTCCCCTATTAGTCAACCCTTTAGCTTCCGCTTAGTCTGAAAGGTTATTTATCCTGTTTGTCATGCTCTTGTTTATTTTGTTTATTACTACTGCTGTTGACGATCTGTGACCTATTTTCAAATTAGCAGTCTTCAGATGTGAGGCAACCTCATCAGCAATATTAATTAGCGAATGCATTTCAGCTGTGCTGGGTGTGTGTTGGAGGCAGCTTATGGGTGCTGCACTGAAAAACCAGCACAGACTGATAAATAATTCTCTCAGTTGCTGATGCATAAGGCTTGGTGGTTTACGGGGCAGAGGAAAGCTATGTGACCATAATATGTAATGGGAAACTTCAAATGGGACAACACTAATAAGAAGCAGGACTCTGATGTGCCACTGCATAAAAAAAGCACACTGTAAAATGTATTTGTGTGCATCCCTGCAAAACAGCTGAAACGGAAGCTACCAACTTGTTTGCATTGTGCAGTAGAGGAAAACTGGAGTCAGATTATCCACAGTAGAGATGCGAGTCAAGGCTGCCTAAACCGCATCTTTATTAACATTAGAGAGCAGCTAATGAAGTAACCCAGCAAAACGGGCCATGTACTGAAGAACTGGGTATTGTTTTTAATACAGTCAGACACAAAAGCTATCAAACTATGGCCACTGTAAGTATAGCTGCTATCAGGTCATGGAAACAATGTTGGGTGGTCAGTACTGGCTGTCTATCAACTCTTACAGCAACACCACCCCCTTTAAATATTACCAAATAACTCCTATAAAACACATAAACTGTAATGATTAACCCTGGGAGGGGGGGGGGGGGTGGTGACTTAGGGTTGTATGTATGCAAGCCGAATTTGTCAAAATAAATGAATAAATAAATAAATCGAAGTTGTTCATTTTATATGGGATGAGCGGGGTTAAAAGCTGTGTTGCAGCCAGCCACCAGGGGGCGTAAGAACCGTTCTGGCTTTACTTTTCAACTACTGTCGGCCATGTCTTTGACCTCAATCATTGCTTATTCTAGCCAGCTAGCAATCAAAACATATTTCCCAAGAGTACTTGTAGCCACATTCATTAACGTGTATAATATTTATAACTAATGCTAGCTGGCTTCCAAATCCGACTGATTTTCTCAAACGATTTCTTAGATAAAATCCATAAATGTTCATTATCTTCACTATGAATCCAAGTTAGCTAGCTCTTTCAGTGGTATTGTTTCTCACAGTATTTCTATAACTACTATGTCCAGTGGCTGCCGAAGTGTCCGCCTCGTCCCCCTCTACATGCCCTGTAAGGAAAGCGAAACGTGTCCTAATAAGTTTAAATGACATTATTTTGCACTTCTCTTACTAGCCCGGTTTCTGTAACGGTTCTTAGGTTAAATATATAAAAGTCCATCGCTAATGTCAGATCACTTAACAGGATATCCGAGATCCAGGCGCCTGGTCAAAAATGTATTAAAGGACTAGGCTTCGAGTTTAATATGATTCTGTCCCACTCAAAGACACACCTATCAGTCTGGAGACAGAATTCCTATATAAATCATGTCCGTTTTTTCTCCTTTGTTTTTTGTGGTACATTTACAGTGCCGACATTTTTGGGGTTTAATGACTCAAGGTAGGGTTTAATGACTGAACAATGCCAGTGCAATGTGCATGAAAAGTAAGACTGATACCATATTTAATTACAGTATTTCATTTTCATAAAACTGCATAGTGAAACATAGTGAAATTGGGGCCCAAAAATAAAGGAATGTCGGAAAACTTTGACCCTGTGGGGACATTTGGCTGGTCCTAAATCTGGGTTCAAACAGACAGACAGACAGACAGATAGATAGATAGATAGATGGATAGATGGATAGATCGATATATAATAAAGTTGAATAAATAAAATAAAGCAAAATAAAGGTGCCAAAAGGTTACTGTTAGGTTTAGGGTTATGCATAGCATTAATAGCTGCACTGACAGTTAAATCAATTAAGGATCCTTAAAAGAACAGCAAACTCGGTGTGTGTGTGTGCACGTGTGTGCGCATGTGTCTGTGTGTGTGTGTGGCGGTTACCTCCCTGAGGCAGCCCATGAAGTTGTTGCTAACAGGAGATCCTGGCAAATCGGCAGTGCTGGGGCTGCCCCCGACATAGAAAAAGTCATCGGAGCCTAGCATGGTGTAGTCCTCTTGTGTATATCCAGTGGTGGTGAGAATCCCATCCACGGATATTGTAACCTAGACAACAAAGCACAGGGAAAGGACACGCTATACTCACACATAACTTGAATGCTGATATAGGGCTTTAGTTCCCCTCGTAAGGATTTGGATAATTAGTTGATTTTGTTTTCTCTTCTGATACTTTGCTCAGTATTTATCTGTTGATTTACATAAAAACCCATTTTCATGTCTGTTTCAGGAAAGAGATATTACACATGTTTGTTTTTACATATTTCCATTTTGGTGTTCAGTTCTAGTCTGCCAGACCCACAGTATGGGTTAGATCAGGTTAGGTTAGGTTAGGTTGGGTTAGGTTAGGTTAAGTTAGGTTAGTTGAGAGAGTGAGCGGCACAGAGGCCCGCACTCGAGGTTAGTATTGCCAGTACTGGAAAACAAAGATAAATCAGCAGACACAAAAATGGTGTTAGTAGCATGTGTGTGCTAAAAGTTAGTATTGCTTATGTACAGTGCATGTAGACTATTTTTCATGTCTCCATATAATGTAAAACAAAGGACACGGCATGCCACAGGGGTTAGGGATGAAAGCACAGGCAATTAGAGCTGCACACATTTCACACAGCTCTGACTGAATGGGAAGCAGGCTTCATGATCTCTCCCTCCCTGCATGCATACAACGAAAGAGAAAAAGAACAATTATTTTTCCGGGATTTCAATTGGACAGGGATAAAAGGAGAGCAAGGGAGAGAGAGAGAGAGAGAGTGAGAGAGAAAGAAAGGAACCACAAACAGTGAGCACAGCTAATGAGACCAATCACAGGAATGTGGCGTGTGTGTTTGTGTGCGTGCGTGTGGACATGCAGCTCGCTCGCTTAGAATTTGAACGCAAGATAAAATAAAGGAAAACATATTAAGCAGTCACCCCTGTCAGTCACAAATGCCCTGATGCAGTGCAGAGATGTTAGTAAAAGGGGTGACGGATACCAACGCCATGCGAAGTGAAGGTCCACAGTGCTGCTGGACCAATGAGACACACACGGAACCAGCTAACCGAGACCAGCCAGTGAGCAACATTTCACACAAAAAGAACAAAACAGTAAGGGAGTAATGAACGTCTAAAACATGAACAGGACAAAAAACAAATGATAATAAGATTAAAGAAAAAGGGAACTTGGGCAAGGAGGGGGAAGTAAGCGTAAAAGAGTACCAACCGCAGTTTCCCCCATTTTTTTTTTTTTTTGTTAAGTACTGATGTCTACGGTTCAAAGAAAGGAAAATAGACACACGGCAAACCCAAACTAAGAAACAATTAGAATGATATCTACCGAACAATGTAGTTTGTTTACCATAGCGTGTCCAATGCCTGAGTGCTTTGTGGAAAAGGGGGGAGAAAGGAAATTAAAAAACAGAACACCATTCCTCAGTCAAAAAAGATGGTCTGTTGCCAAGGTTAGTACATCAGCGTTGCACGTTAGTAAGAGGTAATTGGTTAGTAAATGACACATTCCATGGATGAGAGGTTAGTTTCTTTTCCCCCAAAAAGCAGGTTAGTAACATTTAGAAAAGGCAAAGGAAGAGAAGGAGAGGAGAAGCAGACTAGAGTTTTGCACCAAAGTGCTCCCAGTGCTGTATCATCAAGGATTCAGCCACTCTACCATATATCCCACACTCTTTTACTCACTGCCATACTACATGTCATTATTACATGTCTTACAAATCTCGACACCTGACATGTCTTTATGTCTTGTCTTGGCGTTTTGATCTAATGTGACGAGTGATCCTCTTGTTTTTTTCCCCGCTTGTTAAATCATAGTCTAGCATACAAAAAAAAATGTACAGCTGTAACATTAACACCAACAGCCACCTAAACAGCTCTGACTTGTCAAGGTATGGACTTTACAAGACCTCTGAAGGTGTGCTGAGGTATTTGGCACCAAGACATTAGCAACAGATGCTTCTATGCATATTCTGTGGGATCACACCAGATGGGCTAGCCTTCGCTCTCCATGCACATCAGTGAGCCTTGGCAGCCATGACCCTGTCGCTGGTTAATCTACTGTCCATCTTTGGACCACTTTTGGTGGGTAATAACCGCTGTATACTGTGAACACCTCACAAGATGTAGTATTTTAGAGATACGCTAACCCAGTCGTCTGGCCATCACGATTTGGTCTTTGTCAGAGTCAGTAAGGTTTTTTCTGCTTCCAACACATTAACTCTGAGAACTAACTGTTCCTCTCAGCCTAATATATCCCACCCCTTGACAGGTGCCACTGAAATAAGACAACTTTGACAAGGACCAAATTGTGATGGCTAGACGACTGGGTAAGAGTATCTCCAAAATTATACACCAGTTAGTATCTACCAAAAGTGGTCCAAAAGACAACTATGAACTGGCAAGCAGGTCATGGGCGCCCAAGTCTCATTCATGTGCATAGGGTGTAAAGGCAAGCCAATCTAGTCCAGCCCCATAGTAGATCCACAAAAGGATTTGCTGCTAATGCCTTGGTGCCAGATAACACAGCACACCTTCAGAAGCCCTGTACAGTCCAGACGTCAATGAGCCAGAGCTGTTTGGCAGTTGTTTTGGCAAGAGATGTTAATGGCATGGCTGATAAGGTGGTGTAGTGCACAAGTCTAAGATGCTTTTCTCATGTTTGAAGCACATCTACTTGCCTATATCTTAAAAGACTTTATAACAGTAAGACCATGTACAGCATCTATCTGTTAGATAAAATAATATAAGATGTCTGTTATCCTGCCTGCAGTTGTATTCCCACATTAACACCATTAATCTGAGTTAGAATCTCTTATGCCAGGACATTATGGATATTAACATTTTAACTCCTGGCTAAGCAGCCATTGCAGATTTATGACTTCTATTTTTAGTGCAACTTAATGCCACAAATACTTATCAATGCATCAACTAGTATCTAAAAGTATAGCAAGAGAAAGCTATACTTAAATAGAATAAATAGAATTCTATCCCATCCTGACCACCGCCTTTTGTGCGCGGTTACCTGACGGAGGTTCCTGGTAACCTTCACATCATGCCAGGCATTGTCATTAAATTTCCCATTGACGGGCTCAACCAGGGCCTCGAAGGCCCCAGAGCCCAGGTTGATGACCAGCGAGACGGCACCGTTCTTCAGCGCCAGGTTGACGTAGTCAGCCGATTTGCCCGTGTGAAGCATCAAGCCATTGCGTTGAAGGGTCTTGAAGGAGAGCGTGATCTCATCGCTGCTGCTCTGGATGGGGTTTGGAGAGAGGTCGTAACAGAAGTACTCCGAGCCCTTGAAGGTCGCCACATACTCCTCTCTCGCTAAAAGACAGTGGGGTGGGGAAGAAGGGAAAGATTGTAGTATTTTGGTAAATGCAGAGGCTCATTAAGACTCACAAGTTACACACATATTTGGCAGAAAGCACACATGACCTCACAAATGCTCACAAGTGGCTGGTGTCACTCTGACAGGTCAAAGAGTAATACCTACTATGAAACCATGGCCAGCTGTGCCTTGGACTCATCTCATGGTAGCAGGACAAATGGTTTTTTTTCTTTTTTTTTTTGCTATGCACAGTTTATCATTCCTGGAAAATTACCACCAATTAACAGATGTTATTACCTTGAATCCAACTTGTAGGTGTTCAATTAGCTCAGTAGTATTGTTCGGCTGGGTATTTCTTGTTCACAGATTGAGGTTCTTTTCAACTGACCACTGATATTGAGATCCCAGAAACTCAATGTATATATACATACATACATACATACACACATCACCATAAATGCTTTGTAATGGTTGGCTGCATGGATGGTTGAGTCAGGTGTTCTCATAGTGCACTATGGGAGTAGATAAACTGACTGAGCATTTCGGAGTCTTGCCAGCGGACACACATTCATGTATACAGTCACACCTACGGGCCCGGCAACACTACTACACCGGATTCCACTGCCACACCCTACACTATTTGGGTAACAATTACATAAATGTAATATCTGGCCAGTGGTGATCTTATGGTAGTTGCTTTTCCAAGTTTTGGTTTGGTTGAAGGAGACAAAGTAACTATTAGTAACTCTAGACCTATGAAGCAGCCTACTGTATGGTCTGTTTACATGTACAAAATGGGCAGTTAATACAGATAGAATAAAGACATACCGAACCTACCAAACCCATGTTGTCTATCCATCAGGAGTAGACCGTCCATGAGACTTTCCCATTAATGAATACAGTACATATGACGCAGAATGACTTACCTGTTGTCTCTCATGAATGCGAACCAGTTATTAACAACACGTGCACACACTCACCTCTGAGACAGGGGTCAGAATTACTAAATCAAAACTGAGAGCCAAGCGCTATCATATGTAAACCAGCTTCACACTTTTTTTCCGTCCCATTACTGCAAGTGTTCCACACTCCAAACCACATAGCTTTAGGGTTATCTTGACCACTTACCTTGGAACTCAGTATTCAAACGTGAGTATAAACGTATAAATGTATAAATGTGAGCGTGCATCTATAATTTCTCCACCAGCCGAAGACAGATAATTCAACGACTCAGATTTAGCGCGCTCGGTGCCTCCTCCCTTCATCTCAAGAATTTTAATGAGACAGACTATATTTTTAATGGCCAATTCACAACAGGACCGAACCAAATTACCATGAATCCTGGAATTTACAACACAATTAGGTCGATGTACAGGCTAATTTACAACAGGATTATCCAGAATATGCTCAAGTGGGATATGCTGAAGGGTATCAGCAGCATCCCTGTGCTGTACTGGATGTAGCGAGGACTCAGGGATGAAGGGTGGATCTGAATCTGGCTCTCCTCCATCTGCTTTTCATTGAGCTGACTCAGCCTGAGGATGACACAGTGCAGGAAGCTGCCCACAGAGTCACACCAGCAGGCCAGCATTCATGCACGGACACACACACACATACACACACATACAATCATTCCTAATACAGTTGTACAGTCGAACACTCTGTGCACATGCAGGAGCAATGCAAGCGTTGTCGGTATGCTAATTTAATTTGTAACACTACAGAGCGCCGCTCCGATGCCACGCCTCGGCCACCCCGAGTGCCTTATCTGGGGATCCATCTGGATGTTTACTAATGTGATTTTTTCTTCACTTTGCTATCTCTCATCTCTCCACTTCTCGCTAAATCAGTTTCCTCTCCACACCACACCACAGCCGTAACCACACTACACACTCACGAGGAAATCTAATTCCTCAGCTCATGTGACATTCGTGGCATGGAAGCCGTTACTCTAGAAATTGGCTCTTTATCAAACAGACACGTTTTCTATGTGACATTTTGTGAAGTGCAAATAACCAATAGTGAGTGACAGCTGAAGACACAACAAAGTACATTCGTTGCGTAACACTAAATTCTCCCTGCCCCCTTTTCCCAGTGCTGGGACTACATTCTGTCATCCAGACAACTATTTTATTCATAAAAAGATTCCTTTCTCTTTTTTTTCCGCTAGTGGCCGAACGGTGAACCTGCAGAGGCACTAAAAATGTAAGACACACTTATTTTGTAATTACGTGCTAATCAAATTCAATTAAAATCTAAAATGAAATAGGCTCTTTCCAGTGTTTGCTCCTGCTCTCTCTGTCTCTCTCTCTCTTTTTCTCTTTCTCGCTCTCTCGTTCTTTTCTGCTTTAATGCCACAGGCGACAGTTTTGCCCTGAGGACACGGAACAAGGAGTGGTTACCATGTTGTGGACAGTGGGTCTATAGGGAGACAAGCTGTTGTTGCTGTTTTTTTTTTGTTTTTTTGTTTTCCCAGCTTTGTTTTTCTCACCATATATCTATGAACTGAATGTAAGCTCTTCCCCTTCTTGGCATGTTCCTTTAAAAAAAAAAGTGTCACGCCAGCTGTTTGTCAATAGCTCCTGGTATGGGTAAGGGAACAGTTAATTATGCATTAAAAAAAAAAAGCCAAGGCAGTGGTGTCACCAGTAATTGACTGAACTCTGGTATATGCTGCTGATGCAATATGACAGGATCTGTCAGATCAATATTGCTGGAGGTTCTTAATGAAGGTATTCTTTATTCCCCATCTGCTTCTCTTAATAAATTCAGATTAATACACCCAGCGCTCTGGTAGAGATTATAATGTTATACCGCTGAAAAGAACAGCTCTGAACTCGAGAGGTAGATTTGAAAGCGGATGTCTGATGTCCTTTCTTGGTGTTTGATTGATCGGTTATTTCATTTCCTTTAAATATTAATTATTCATAATGACGTCTTTACCTACTACAAGCTTTTCACTAAAAGCAGAACAATGGAAGCAGTATGAATAATTAATAGACAAATACAAGCCTGATTAACTTTTGAGTCACACATACTGCATATTTGTCTGCATAAATTAAAATCCTAGAGGTAAACAGGCCAAGAAAATGCAAATAAGCAATTATTATTACATTATGAAATATTGTTGTTTTATCTAAATACACAAGTGCCAGAAAACTTTAGCAACTGGTGTGGCACACTCATCTGAGTTCGGGTTTTGCCATTCCCATCTAAGTCACCGGATCCCAACGTCATCGAACACATCTAGGATACCATACGACATGCTGTGGAAAACAGACATCCGACACTTCGGGATACAACAGAATTGTGGACCTTTCTGCAGGAAGTATGGTGTTTATGGTCATCAAGCCCTGCAGGGGACCTAGCAAGTACTAGACTGGTGAACCAGTTGTGAACCGGTGAACCGATGTGGTTTGTTTGGTACAGTGGTAACATCATCGGCTCCCATATGAGAGACCTGGGTTCGATTCCCGGTCTGGGCAGCCAGTCTGTGCT
>JAOVVF010000051.1:9243525-9256299 GCA_028565595.1 Duopalatinus emarginatus
CATCTCCACATCATTGCATTCAGTTTTTATTCACAATTTGTTTAGTGTCCCAACTTTTTTGGAATCCGGTTTGTAATGTATAGATGACTTTCTAGGACATTGGGGCAGCTGGGATTCAGTGCCCCTGGAGCAGAGAAGGTTAAGGGGCTTGCTCAAGCGGTAGCTTGACCCCTCTGACCTACTGGATCAGCAACACAATAACCTCGGGACTTTGTGAAATGCCTGTCTGTTAATATATACACTGCACTATAACACAGCTATGGTTTGTTATAATACCTATTTGCATTATGTGCTGTCGTTCATTCTGTTTTGTGGTGTGTATGGTCGTGCACATAAATAAGCATTAACTTTAGCGTTGCCACTGCACCGTCTTGTCTCATACTTTGTACTTAATGTGAGAACAGTGTAAAAGCTTTTCATTATGCTTGACTGAACCTTATTAGAGAAAGGTTTAATGAGTTAAAGTAATGGGTTAATAATAAAATAAGTAGGATTGTATTGGAAAAGCTTGTTAAGAGGACAGACTGGAGCAGCAAGATTTCCATTTGGCACAACAGCATTAGAGCTCTCCTTCTCTGAACCTTTCTGTGAATGAATAATGAAGGTAGGATGAGGTACTGGATATGTGATTGATGAATAGCTGTAACCTCTAATACCCTGCAAAAATTTGCTTTTTAACTGGAATTTGTGACCTTGTGAAAAGTATGCTACAGTTAGCTTTAAAAAAAAAAAAAAAAAAAAAAAGTTTAATCAGCACTTTTTCTACCTTACGTCAAGGTTTGAATTACAGGTCTAGCTAAGGTCATGCTATTCAGGAATGGAAGGCTGCTTTAACATCAGCAGCCAAGGTACCAGTACAGTGCCCTCCACCTTTTCTTTCATAACAGACAACTGCAGTTGATTACTCGTTTTGCTGCAGTTTAGAAAAAAAGCCACACTTCACCATCTCTTGGTGACATCCGTCACATGTGAATGCATCTGACATTGGCAAGTCAGCAATGGCTTGGTGTTGCAGCAATTTAAGAGGCCATTTTGCCTTTGTAATTACATTAACGAGGCATCCGTGGTGCAATGGTGGACATAATGGGATTTTAAATACGTATTGATCAACATGTCACACCGGGTTTCTTTTCCTCCCTGTCGTAATGAGGGTCATCTGGGGCAGGACCACATCTGGAACCCTAATCCCCCAGAAAATAGATTCGCAAGACTCAAATTTATCAGTGATAGTTGGAAAATATATCTAAAAGACAACTTCAGGACTACAATCCAAAGCTTTTGAGAAACTGAACCTTTTTAGTAGTTTATTTAGACAGGCACAAAGGGTACAATCCTGAGGATTTGCTATAAATACCAAATATGTTGCCATTTCTTACCCTGCTATGTCAATTACCCTTAAATGATTCTGCGGTGAAGACAGTGTGCTCGCATCTGTGAACCATTCAGTGCCTCGAGCAGACTTACAGCTTCAGAGCCACTTCATCTACAATGGCAGCAATTAGAGGCTCCAACCCTCTACATGCCACCCAAGCTACGGCACATCTTTCATCTACCCCTGAGCAAGTTAACATAAGAACGATAGAAATACAAGCTGCAGCAAGCAGACAAGCTCAATCTGTCAGACACATGCCTCACCCATGCTGCTTGATGCATATTTTAACAGTGATTTGCAGTTTATTCACCTAATGATGCATAAATCTGAAGGTTTATGAATTTCAGGGGCAGAGGGCAGACACTTAAGCTGATTATTGAAGGTGACCTGCTCACACTAACTGAGAGATCACTTCTCTGGCCCGAAGCAAGGGTACTAACAGATGACCCTCTTAAGCCTGTTTAGAGTGTACCTCCGAGTCTCCCAAATCTGGCTCTTAAGTGCAACGGCAGTAAATCATAACCACCGCACATACGGCAGAAATGACCTGCCGTATGTGTGGTACAAATTCAGCACATTGTAAAAATGAAGGTGTGTGTTTATGCAAGACTAAAATGGACACTCAGTATCTGAAATCCAGATATAATTTTCTTTGCGAGTTCAAGCCAGACAGCTATGAAGAGAATAATATTTTACCATGAATAGTAAGATACTAGATGAGAATAATTTATCTGAAAGGATAACACAACCTCAAAACAACATGAGCTTATGGTTAAATAACCAGCTCTGTGCCCAGAAGGCCATTGGTTCGATCACCTCAACTGACAAGGCATGATTCACGTGCCCTTGAGCAAGGCACCTAGCACCACCCCCCAACTGGCCCTACCACTCCGGGCATGTGTGCTTATTAATGTTGCCCCATGTGTGTGTTCACTAGTGTGTGCTGGGTTAAATACAATTGAATTCCTCTCTGTTCAAGCACAGTAGTTAATGAGCGGTTTACTTTCACTTAAAATTCACATGGATTTGGGATTCAGGTTATCTGAAGGTAAAGGATAAAACTAAGAAATAATTTGATTAGTAATAAAGTATACTTGCTTGGACTACAATTTTTGGAATCACATTGGGACACATGAAAAAACATGTAATTGTTGTGAAGCAAAACCTTATATCTCTATATAACGTTAAAACATATGCCTAATATTTTGTCTGTATGCCTTGTTGGACATGCAATTAATTCAACTTAGATTGCATTAAAAAAATTAAATAAATAAAATTAAAGTAAATAAAAATATATAAATAAATACATAAAATTCTATCAATTATTACATTAAAAGCAGAGTGACGTCATACCCAGCTGGCAGAATCAACTAACATGCTAGCTAACATTTCTTTCCCTTTTACACACACAGATCAGGACTTTGGAGAAAAATCACGGAACACAATTAGCGAAACACCAAACGCCGCCACAATGCTTTAAGTGAAGCTTTATTTTTAGACCCTACATCACCCATGGGCAGTAGCACGCTGGAGACAGACTGGTGGCCTGAACATAAAGTCTAAAAGACCATGCACTCTGTATTAGCCAGCCAAAGGCAGGAGCAGCGAAGCTCGAATAAAAGACATAAAGTGCACCTACCTGCTCCACCAGGCACGGCATTTTACTCTCTCACATCCATATAAATGACATAGTTGAGATTTAGCCATGTGTGAGAGTGTGTGTTGTGCCCTAGTGCTGAGTAAAAAGGCAGTGAGGTCTAGCATGCAGTGCCTCTGACGTGGGCGCCCACAGTGAAAGGAGAGTGAGCAGCAGGGTCAGTAATGTGGTGACTTACCTCAGCAGGAACACACTCTTCAAAATGGCAGTTCATTTTCACATGATAAAAATAGCAATACCAAATAAAAAAACTTCAGGTTAATCCATTTTGGGATTGTAAAAAGATGATGAGTGGGAAAAAAAAAAAAAATCAAATGTGAAAATCTTTAGTGGTGTAAAACCCTTACCTGTTCATAAGATGTGAAAACAAACAATAATGCTGTGTGTATTTGCTTTTTACTGAAGTTTTAATTTAATATAATTAATTTATTATTATTATTATTATTATTTTAATTATAACCAGCTTCAAAATATTACATGCATTAATTTATGTAGTATATTTTTACTTTATTTATTTATTTCTTTTATAATAAAATACATAATTTCGAAACTAGTAAATTGACTGTATAAGCTGCAGTTTAGCATGTCTGATGTCCCCTCCTTAAACTTGCCTCTCTCGCTGGTAAGTCCGTTATGTTCATTATACTATTCTTTATTCAGCATGACGGCTCTCACCCTAACCTGTAGCTGAATGAATACCCATTTTGCATTTTCCAGTGCATCCAGGCATAAACATTTCCACAGCACCACACACCTACCTTTCAGCCCACTGGGCATACTGTCACGACATCACACATCACACAATAAATCAGAGCAACTCAGAATACCCAGAAATAAAAAAAACACACACATACACATACACAAGGTGTAGATGCATGTATAAAGCCACAGATACAGGAATATACATGAACAGCTTAGAGCAAGAGCTAATCATACTATGGAATATATTATGGGGAATAAATAAACATCATGTACCTTTACTTTTACCTAGGATATTGACATAATGGTTCCGTGAAGAGAAATTCCAGTGAGATACATGGGCGATACAAAGGAGAGGAAAGAAGCAACTGTAAGAGTCACGAACTTGTGTAAGAGTCAAAGTAAGGATACAAAAGGTTAACATTTGACCTAGCTCCATGCATTAAGGGCACAGGAGAGGAGGCAGGCAGAGGAGGCGCAAGCTTCCGGATGAGGAACATGCCGAGACATGATGGCGCGAGAGATGGAGGGAAAGCATGAATATTGAACAGTGAGCTAATGCTTTCCTGCTTCGCGTCTTGAGAATACATGCTAGCACATTTATAAAGAACAAACAAACCCTCGAGAGATGTTCTTCAATCTCCAGCCCAAACAACGCGTTCAAAGCATTATTTTTTCTCTCTTTATGAAAATGAGTTTGGCAAGCAACAATGGAATAGCAATCAGTTGCACATGACTGAAACTGAATAAAAAAAAAATGTAATAAACTGAAATCATCACAGTACTAAAGGACTTAAAAAAAAAGAGTTAAATAAATAAATAGAAAAGACCAAACCATCCATTGAGTCAGTGCCAAGCCGGAAAGAAAGCAGGCCCAGTAAATCCCTACCAGCAGTCACGTGATGTGAGGAGGAATCAGCACAAAGAGCGAGAGAGAGAAAGAGAGAGAGAGGCAGAGGAAGGATGGAGGAAAGGGTGGGTAATGGCAGCAAAAAGGGGGGATAAAGGAGTAAAAGTCATACCTTGGTCGCCCATCATCAGGTGCGCAAGACCTTAAGGGAAGACAAGAGCACAGTCAGCACAAAGAACGGGATCATGTGGTAGCTTTCTGTCACATTGACATGCAGGCATCTTGTGAAAGCAGGATGCCTGTGCTGCGAGGCCCGGGGTGTGTTACAATTTCAGGGAGAGACAGAGAGAGATAGGAGGGGAGGAGGTGAGGAAGAGAGTGGGTGCATCGGGAAGGTTAAAAAAAAGAAAAAGCATGTCCTCAACCCAACGGTTGTGATGCTTTATCTGTCACGTGTAAAAGGGACAAATCTATAAAAAGAATCATTTTATTGTCGTCATAGATCAAACATTCCCTCCAGCTAGTCAACCCTTCTCATAAAAGATGATTATATAATTCTGACAAATAGAAATATTGTCATGCCTAGACACCTGAAGATATTCATACATACTTAAATAGGACTTGAACATTCCTATCGCGTGCTATACACAGTAATGAACTCAAATGTTTTTTTTGTTTTTTTTTATTATTTCAGCAAAATTACAGCAGGAAATCTATCAGTCAACAAATATCTATGGCTGAAATGAAAACAGCAGTTCCCATTTCATCTTTCACAGAATATCACCTGCAAACTGTGCCCTTTCCTGCAGACATAAAAGATTCAACACCTTCAAAGGAGTGAATTACAATAGAGTACATATTTTACCCAGCTAGACTCTAAACGGAGTGTTTGAACCACCAGCCGGGAATATAAGATTTGTCCCCAGTACTTACCCTCTGTCTCTGAGGCACACCATACAAATTTTTGGAAAATTGACAGTATTTTTAGCTAGCTTTGAATTTCTGAATACATTTTCAATTGCATGCATTAGGGAGCATGCATCTGTTCGGGAGCGCCCAGAAGAGACTGAGCCTCTGAATGCAGAGGCAGGAAGCTGTTATGGTTGGTGGAATTTGGACATACTAAGCAGGGACTGATTCCCCCACCCTCCCGAAATGTTAGGACACAGGGCAGAGGCCAAATTCCTGGGCATTCTGACCAACACCAACTTTAAGCAATGAACATAAAGTTGCAGACAGTGTGAAATGTTAATACCTTTTACCTTTTAAGTAACCTCAGAGATGGTTCCAGTACCCAATAGTCAAAACATTGGATTCACTTACCGTCCTTCAACCCCCATATTGATAAAAAGACATACATTCATCATATTTCAGGAAAGAAAGTTTGAGATATGGAAATAGAGAGAAGTATATGGCAAAGGGGACTTGAGAATGAATAGAAGTGTGTAGGTGTACCCACCTCCAACGTAGACCTCTTCTGGAGGACCGGCCGAGGCGTGGAGAGAAAGAGGAAGACATTGATTAAGAGGCATGCAGGCTAGAAGGTGGCCCAACCTTGAGGACTTCCGAAGCTACATGCGTCTTATCATCCTGCGCAAAAGCCTAAGCCAAAATAAACGGTGCCATGGAGGATAAACCACAGCATTTCCTTGGTGTCGCCAATATCCGTTTCTAGCTTTGAATATTCTAGTCATTAGTGTATTGAACTTGATGAGCATTCAACCAGGGAGACATTTTTTTTTTTCATTGCGTGCGCAATTAGAGTTTGCTTCTGAAATACTCTTGGTTCTTCCTGTTGTTTCTTATTTGCTATTCCCATACTTCCTCCTCTCAGCAGCTGGGCCCCATTAGTGCTACGGAATGTCTGTCGTCCTTGCACCACTTGTACACAATAACAGAATGAGCACTGCTTTCACATCAAGAAAGCTCCAGATTTTAATATCAATGTGGAAATTCAAACCAAACACATGTCTAATCATAAATAAGTCTTCCTGGTTGAAATCATTTTACCAAAAAATCCTAGTGAAAGACTGTTTCTAATGCCAATTAAACATGTATTGAAACTGTAATATTTCAGAGACCATGCACAAACATGCAGAAGGAGAAAATCAGACTGATCAATATGTGATGATTCCTGAATATCCCTGTATTAATTCCTCTACCCTCTCATTGTAAGTGCAGCTTTAACACATAATAAATTTAAAAATTGTGTTAAATTAAGTAACTCATGTTTATTCGAGGAAAAAAAAGCGAATTTGTCTTAAGAGCAGTAATTCATTTCCGGTGATTTCTGAGAAATTAGTTTGATTAGTCATAAGCCATGCAGCTGTTAAATAAAGAAAATCAGGTGATGCAGCATACACCTACTGAGAGAAGACAAAACCAGTCAGTCAGGTCAGTAATAATAAAATATACAGTACCTGGACTGTGATGGATTACGCCATATAGTCACCATAAGAATTAAAGACTGACTAAAATTTTTTTTTGTCTATATTTGCCTTCTCTAAAGAAAAGTACATTACCTTAAGAACAGAGAATAGACAGTCATGCTTTTATTTAACACCAACCACTCTTTCCTGGGGCCGACCTGTTTCTGGGCAGCCCTTGTGATCCGAGTCTCTTTAAAATGCCATGTCTATCTCATAATGTTTTGAAAGCAATCCAGGCCTACCTCTGTTGTTTTGCATCTCAAGGGGGAACAATGACCCAAGACTTACCGCCGCAGTCTGCTCCGCTCGACCAAATACAAATTGCATGCACCACAACTGCCACTAGAACAAAAATGCTGATGAACGGATGAATAATCATGAAACGTAAAAGGTGCCATGGCATAAATAATGACAAAGAAATATTAAGCTGTTTAGGTGCTGCAGTGCAGGATGGCATATGTTTTGCAGACCTACTCCTACTGTGTCCTCTCTTGACAGATTTATCTGAATAATGGAAATGTCTTTGTACACTGGCAATTGTATTATCGCTTTGCAATGAATGATGCATTCAAATTTAGGAGAAAAAAAAAAAGATGCTACTAAATAGGAGAGCAGATCACTAAGAACTATCAACCAGACATCCTGTACAGTGTGCAGTATCGATTTTATGTTCACATCCACCCTTTGGCTTGACCACCACTACCTAAGTGGAGCCATTATCTCTTTTACAGTATGTTCCTATAATGCATAGTACATTGCTAATCCTATTCTCACTTGCATCCGTATGAAAGAGACCTAAGCTTCCTCTCGGAGTCTTTCTGGCAGGTCTACACTGGCGTGACTAGCATAGACGGAATGTGTAGCACAAGTGCTGCAGAATCCAAACCGAGCCAGAGACATGTAGGCTCTCATCAAGCTGACAGCTTGTTGTGAGTGCTGTCCATGCGAAGTGCTGTGATTTTAAACTGAAGAACAAGATTTACAGAGAGAGCCCAAACATATAACAGTGGCTCCAGTGTTGGCTTGAGCAGACACAGTGCAGACGTTACATGACGCACGAATATACAGGGCAAGACTGTGTACAGCTACAGCTTCTCGATTATGTGTGCTTTTCAGACTGTCAGAACGTGTTAGTCTCGAACATACATAGCCACTGTATGTAGACCCCCAAGTGCAAAACACTGTGTTACTAAAATAACTGCTCCTACATTTTATCAGTAGTTGGACCAGTGGATATGGATCTAGACTACTGATCAGAAGGTTATAGGTTTGAATCGTGGTATGGCTAAGCTGGTACTATTGAGTTTTTATCCCTCATATGCTTAGCTAAACTGTAAGTCACTTTGGACCAAAACCTCCAAATGAGCCAATGTAAATGAAGATAATACAGCAATACCTAGAAGCCATCATTATTATAAATAACCTGATTGACTCTTTTTATCCATCCCCAAATCCAACATATCCTTCATATGAATGTGTATACAGTGTGTTCTGTAATACCCTCATTTGCTATCACTGAGAGATTAGAAGGCTTAGCCTGTGTGCTTTCGATACTAACTTTAGAGAAATCTCTATTTGATATATATATCTGTCTGTATAACTTATCACCAAAGATTATAGAGGGAAGATATTAAAGGTCTTGAAGGCTGAAGGTTGGCTATAAATATCGTAAAGGTTTGCTATAAATCACACTGGTGCATAAAAGGTAACCTCACTGTCCTTTTGATAGACTATACTGCAATAATAATAATATATAATTAATCTCTAAACAGTATTACTCAATATGACCTAAATTAACAAGACGTTAATATTTACTAGATTCAGTCGTGTGCAGGAACCAGCTGTATTGAAAATGTAAATGTTTATTCAGTAGTGTTTATGCCTAGGATCTCTGACCACATTAATTCTTAAGACCTTGTACTGAAAGGTTCGAATTTCAGCAGCACTATGTAACACACAGCTGCTTCTGATGAAAATGCCTTTAACCCCTTAAATGCTCAGTTGATTTGGAGTTGGGTAAAAGTGTCAGATGAATAAATAAGCCAAACCACTATATTTAAATTGAGGAATCCATTTGGCACTCTCTTTTTGAGAGCTGCCAAATATCCAACTAGAGATACCTCAAATGGGCTGAGTGATATGACCCTAAAATTTGGCTGATCTCTTTGCACAAGTAGAAAATTGCTCAAATCCTGAAATAAATACAAAAATAGCAGAGTGTATGTAGGCCGAAAACGTGACATATTGCCTTCCTAAACCCTTTCAATCTGCAAAATCACCATGATGTTTAAACAAAGCTGATGAATTATCAAACCGCTGACTATACAAATAATCACTGGTAAACCAATTCACCACTCTAGCAAATGCTCCATGCATATCACAATAGAGGAGTAAAACAAACTGGTGAGAGGCCCGTATAATACGTATCTTTATGGCATCGATAGTAGTATTTAATAAAGTAATAAGTAAATGTCCTAATAAACTCCTTGTTCCTAACATACCCAGCTGCACACACACAACAAAATATCTTATTACGTGTAGTACTGTTATTCTCTGCAGTGTGGGCTGCCTCTCCTACTGCGAGCCCAACACCTGCCTCACTAAAGAATATCATTACCACAACTGCCTGTCGAGAGAATGACTGAGCATTTGTACGCTCAGAACGGAAACATTAAATCCACCCTTTTTTTTCCATACAGTGTACAAAGCTGGCCAATCCAGCCAGTGGCCTCTGACTGATGCCTTTGCCCATAAGGGTGAAAACCGTCATTACTCCACAGGAGGTGGAGGAAACAACAGCGCTCTCCTGCTTCTCCCTCAGCTCAAGGACCTTACATTAATAATTAATAACTAAAGGAAGAACAGAATAAGGATACAGATGCGTTAAAAGACTAGACTAAAGACTGGAGTCATTTAATGAATAATACAGTCGTTTAATGAATGTTTTACTTCTGCGTCTTTGTCACTGGACATTCAGTTCTAACGTATTTCCGCTCTCTTTCCTAGCTTTAAAGGTATGCGAACAATAGCAACGGTGTGCCATCCTATTCATATCTTGTATAAAATGAAGAAAAAAGGTGATACTATCATTATAGTACTTTGGCATCATCCAAGCCAATCTTTCAGTCTGTAATGAGGTATGACACTAATATTCTGAGAGCTCTGGATGTGCCATTAGCTGCGGCATTTGCATTTCAATTTGAAGCATTAAAACATAGCTGAACAACAGTGAAATATCACTTAAATTAAATCATCTCTCTACTCTAACAGTGATTCATTCATACTTACTCATTCAGTAACTAAAAGCAGAAATACTATTGTCATCACTATGGATTCGTCTCGCATTATGCCACGGCCAAATTCACAATAACCAGAACTGAACAGTGAACTTTTTTGTGAATCATGAATTTAGCCTATACTGTCAGCCTCAAGGTCGCTACTCTGCCTACGTCTCCAAAACGCTCGTGCGTCATCCCACATTCTGTAGTACTCTAAAGCTCCCAATTCCACCAGCACATCCTCCCTATGTTATGCTGATGGAGATCCAGTATCACGTTGAGAGCTCGAAATACCCGCTACAGCAACGGTGAATTGTACTTTCATTTCCACAGAACAATCCTCATAATACTGCATGCACAGACTGTTCTCGATTACTAGGCCAAAATTTACTCTGTGGGTATGTAGTTTCCTTGGCAACACGGCATGTCGGGAGCCTGAGACACAACTGACATGGAAACCATCAACAGAGAGGATTGCCCAAAATGAAAAAAAGAGAAAATGGAACAAATTTCAATAGTGTAATTGGAAGCCGAACAGGGATGATATCTGGCCACTGATCAGAATATCCTAATAAGACTGAAATGTCTACAGACAAGTTAACCACAATGATTCTCATTCATTTCAAAACCATATATATTGCTGCAATCATTTCACTGCATCAGCCTTTATTTGGATTTCTGTGCATTATGAGTGACAAATGCTCACTGTTGTGTGTGATACTGAGATATTATATCCACTGTATCTTTATATTTATTAGACAAAACAACTCCTTATTTAAATCGACTATGGCTGCCAATTGTTGTCAGTTTTGATGTGTTGCATTAGTTCCATGTACCAGATCTATGTGAGAAATGAATTACCTTTTAAAGAATTTTATGTTAAGTATGAACACTCTGCAGAAGCTGTAGCAACAAAAGGGTTTATTGCTCTTAACAATGGTCTTTAGTGCTAATCTAAACGTGTGATGTAACATGACCAAGGGCCACAGTGGCGACCTGAAACAAACAATGTAGCATGCACTTCTGACCAAGGTACTAGTGCGAATGTATTAAAAATTAAAAATCAAGGAAAAGGCTATGTTAGAAAAAAACAAAAGACATTTCAACAATATAACAATGGCTCTTACCTTCACTGCAGTCTTTCCCCTGGAATCCTGTTTCGGAGCAGTCACAGATGGGTTCGTCATTGATGATGCTGCACACTCCTCCATTCAGACAAACATGGTCCGCTTCACAAATGTCATTGTTGATCCTCTCACTACCAATTATCGTCGACTCTGAATTGTTCACCCTTAAATTGGTTATCCATCCTTTGTATGGAACCTGGTCTTTAATGGATGAGGACGTGAGCCGCAGGGCTACCGATCGCAGTTCTGGAGGTATCCCTCCTAAGAATAAATGACTGAAAACAGTCATGTCCCTTCTTTTAGACTTCACCTCCACCCACTTGATTTCTTCATCCACAATTAAAGTGGTGTTTTTGAAATTCCTGCGCAGCGTAACCGCATGCCAACGGCTGTCGTTGACGGCAGTATCGGACAGTACAGTCGCGGGCTCGGCACAGAAGATTGAGAAGCGCAGACTGAGTCTACCGTTGTGGAGCAGAAGTTCCAAGAAGTCACAGAATCCCTCGTCGTCAAAGTACACTAAAAGTCCATGTGAGCTTTTAGTTTTCATGTTGAAACTCATCTCGCTTTCACAACAAGCATTCCACATCGGAAACCTCGCCCACTGGCCTTCAGCACCAGTGAATTCCATGCTAGCCCCTATGTCAACCAGGCAGCAAAAAAGGAGGCCTATCCAAATGATATGCACACCGCTGCGCATGGAGAAGCTCATGGTGAATTCAGAAAAGTGTTAACAAGACTAATCTAAAAATGGTATAGAATTAATGTTCTTCTTTCTACAGTATTAAAACAAAATTGGCTTCTCTGTGACAGCTATAAATTCGAGCTAATTTTCCTTTACTCATTGTTTTTTTTTTAAAAAGAGAGAAGGCCTATGTTATGGCCCAGTTGTAATTAATGCTGACAGCGTATAGCTGGAGTTTAATCCAATGTTATAAATGTACAGAATACTTGACTAAAATATAAATAAACCTAAATAAATCTACTATAAATGTAGGCAGATTTTAAAATTCCTTCAGTGGAATATAAACAGGCTGTAGTGGGGCATTTATCAAGGTATTTTTCAAGGTATCCATCACGTGGAGTCAGGTGTATACGGGGCACTTTCAAGTAAATTAGGGCACCATGGGTATGAATAGATTAATTAGTAGTCATTGTGTTGGCCAAGTATCACGTAGACAAATAAAAATAGAAACTTCTCAAAGTGAGGTTAATATGCAGGCCCCTGTAGGGCCTTCAGTGATCACAATCTCTCTAATCACATCCAGTTTGTCATACTGATCCGCAATCTGAAAAGAATAAGAAACAATCTTCTTAAAAAATGAATTCTTGGAATTAAAACACACACACATATACATATAC
>JAOVVF010000051.1:9256399-9268118 GCA_028565595.1 Duopalatinus emarginatus
ATATATTTATGCACACAAGCATGACGAAAAACACTATAATATACTAGTTGCAATTAAATGATGACATGACCAACAATAATAAATAATAACCAGCCAAGCGTTGGTCCTAGAATAAACTAAAATCTTGTTTTATGTGTAAATTTCGTTATTGTTAGCTGACTAATCAGTGGCAAATAAAGCTGTTGATTCTGTTTCCAACACTCTTTATCTCACATTTCATACTACACACTGTTCACCCCACGCTCTTCACCCCACATTCTATACTCCACACTCTTCACACTACAGCCTGCATCCCACACTGTTTAACCCCTAAGATGTGCTAAATCCAAAAAAAAATCCAGAGCCCACACGAAAACCTACACAACTATCTAAAATGCATAGTAAATATAGATTTTGGTATATAAACGTATACAAGAAACTACAACCCATAGTCCACAGTTTATATTTCAAGGTCTATATTCTAGTCTATATTCCACCAACTATACCTCACAGTATACAATCCACTGTACACAGCCTACATCCCACAACTTACAACCCACATTCAACACCCCACATTCTTTAGGCCTTTGTCTATATCCCCCAGTCTGTCCTACAGTGTACCTTGGCCTAAATCCACCTTAGTATAGATCTGTCAGTGTAAACACCCATCCCATCACAAGCTATACCTCACAGTCTATAAACAACAATCTACAGTTCACAGTGTACACCACACATCCTGCAGCCCACAGCCTATATCCTCTAGTCTGTCCTATAATCCACAAGTCTATACCCCAGGGTCTATATCTGACCGGCTATACACCCATTTATATCCCACTTTCTACCCCATGGTCTATGTCCAACATTCTACATTATATATTTTAGTCTTAAACCCGTACAGACTATACCCTACACTCTATATCCTATAGTCTATAAGTCATGGTCTATTATCTACAGTATATACCCTCTGGTTATAGACAGTGTTAAATAGACAAAAAAAACAAAAAACGATAAACCTGTTCAGGAAAGAATTGTATTTAAATTAAATACTTGTATGCTGTATTCCATCCCAGTATATACTGCATAATATACACACAATGCATACACAATCATCATTTATTATTCTGTGGTCATTCTTTTGTCTTAAAATCACTCCAGTAAAATGAATACAGGTTTGTCAGAATCACCTTAGACTGTTTTACTAATTCAGTTTTGTGGTTCAATTTAAAAACAACATTATTTGTTAATTATATAAATTGATATAATTAATAAATGAATTACGCTTTTATAAAGCATTTATAGATTTCCATCCAACACAGCTTTTTTACACAACCTACTAAGTCAATACAACTATAAAATACATTAGACATGCTGTGTAGTCACTTTGTGAAGACTGGTTCTAATATGTATCAGGAAACCTGTCAATGTGAATTGGGTTTTTTTTACAGTACAAAAAATAAATAAATCATAAAAAAGAATGAATAATACATTCCTAATTTTAGTCTTCTAAATAAATTTGTTAGTCATGATAGTTTGATAATTAACTTAATTACATATAGACCTACATGTTAATATCACCTAATGTACTGATTAACATGTTTATGAGCCATTTCTCCACCATCAAATGAAGTGGCTAAGAATATAAATATGTAGAGAATATACTCCTGTTTGAAGCTCTTTAAATGGTATTAAATGTCAGTATTACTAAAGTGGAAAAACTGGGCACAAATGTTTTAACCCGTAATGCGTGCCACATTATGAGAGACTCCAAATGCGTCACTGCTACGTCTCTCTCTCTCTCTCTTTCTAAGTCTCACTCTCCCCCTTTCTCTCTCTCTCTCTTGCTTTTTTCTCTCTTTCTCTTTGTCTAGCTTTCTCTCTCTCTCTCTCTCTCTCTCTCTCTCTCTCTCTCTCTCTCTCTGATAGAAAAGCCCACTACACCACAGATAGAAACACTGCTGCATCCTTTAAAATGTTGTTATTAGTGTTTGTATTAGTATATCAGCATCCTAGTCTAGGATACTTATACTACCTTAGAAAACAGTACTCCACATCTGGTAACTATGGTAACCTCTAGTGGCGCACTGTATTGGCTGCTATTTAGTACGGTAGTACACTACATCCTGTTTCCCTGACAGATGTTTTCAACTCATCTGCAGCCAGGTTGATGGGGTTATGGTGAAAGTTTTGGACCTTTTGGACACAACGTGTGCGCCTGCCTGCGTGCGTGCGTGCGTGTGTGTGTTGTGCGCGCGCGCGTGGCGTGTGTCTCCCCGTTTAAGTCCCGCATAACGGCACCGCATGCTGTCCTGCCCTCGGGCTGTCCGTCAACGCCTCCCGGCCAATCATGACATGCTTTAATTCCCGTGTGGACCGTGTCAGGTTTACACCGCGCCTATTTAGCGGGATCAGAGCCCCGTCTTTCCGATGGCCCTTGTACACCTACATTAGTCACACATGAGACAGTGTAAGTCAGCAGTAATGTCCATGCACTGGCGCCCAAGTGGCTTCAATGTGTCGGCTGTAAAGTATCAGATTGGATTAAATAAATGGAGAGGATTGCCTACGATTTCCTCTAAAACCAGATAGGAAATAGCTGTGATGGTAATAAAACCACTGAACTGCGTCAAGCACACATTATAAAACATCTTATATATGTATATTCACACACACACACACACACACATATATATATATATATATATATATAAAATCAGATATAGAAAGTCAGTATAGGTATATAATCATATCCCCATATCTAAGTGTAAGATACAGATAGCACAGATCCCTGTCTCTCTCCCAGCCTACCTCTGCCTCCCTGTCTGTCTCTGTGAGCTGCCGATGTACGATAGATAGATAGACAGATAGATAGATAGATAGATACCGAAGGATGGAGATCGGGAAATAAATGGGTTCGTCAATTAATGCGCAAAATTACACATGTCGGCTATAAAAACCATTGTAAAGTCAGGACTACCATCTAATCTATCAGCTACTAAAACCCAGCTCTGACACAGCCTTGCATCTGTCTACATTGGATATCAGCGCCGGAATTTCTCCGGAGAAAGACACAGAGTGATGCAGAAACAGCTCCATCTACACAAGCTGAGCCCAGGACAAACCGAGTGCTGTTTACCTTGAGACCATGTCCATGGTTTGATCCACTGATCTGCCAGCTTCACCGGTGAATCGTGATGATTTCCGCATTCATTGATATATCTATGAATATGGTTTTTTTTTTTTTTTCGTTTTGTTTGTTATTTAGGCAGGAAAAAAAAGCGCAATCGGAGAGGCGCAATTGATAGATGCGGTTCCCCCGGAAAAGTGGTGGGTTTAGAAATTTAGAGGCAAGAACAGCGCATTCGAATGAAGTACAAAAAAAACAAAACAAAACAAAAAAAAAAATCACTCCACCGTGTAGAAAATGATTTCCACTTCGCAGTGGATGTAGAAAAAGAGGAGCGGCAGCTCGGTGTCTTGCGGTCGAGGTGTTTTCTCAGCCGAGCTTCGCCAGGCACCGTCAGCACCCGGAGACATGCGGTCACGTGATCGGCTCTATTAGCGCTCTGATGGAGGTGGGCGGGGTCGGAGAGCTGGGAGGGGCGTGGTCGCTGCAGCACCATGGACAGCGGAATATTGTCTCCCAGTTCAGGCGTGTCCATGGTTTCATCGCTTTGCTCACTATCCTGTATTTGCCGAACCAGAAAAAAAAAACAACTGGGGTTTATAGAGAAATTTTATATTATAATGTTTGAACATCCATGGTGAGTGCAATTAGGGCCTCTACAGGAGCTGTCCTGATATGGGACTAAATGTCTGGCATAGAAAAGAGTTGGAAATGTTTTAGTGAAAATCAATCTAAGGTCATTATTCAGGTCAGGTCCAATTGTCACCAGGGTGTCTATTCTTCTCCTGATACCACATATCAATACATGCTTTATGGTGCATCAGGCCTGTTTTTTGGTTCGGCTTTATGATTTCAGTGTTGATTTCATTATGCCACGAATTGCACGTAACTGCATCTTATTGCTCTCAGCACTATCTCCTTCCTGTTTTTACTACTTATAATTATTGTAAATTCTCTTGTGTGTTTAATGTAAAATGTCTCGTGTTATTGAACATGTTTCCGCACATGTGCACTTTATGTTGTACTGTGCAGGTTTGTTGTTTTATGTAGCACCTTGGTCAGGCTTTATTGTGAACTGTAAACTACTGTACGTGGTTAAAATGACAATAAAATCCACTTGACTTGTTCCTATAAACACACAAAACGACATTCAATTTAAATAAGCCAAAGAAAACACTGAAAACCTTAGAAAAGGATATAGAAGTCATCAGACAAGTTTTAATAATACATAGCCTATAGGCTCAGAAAATGTTCTGATCTTTAATTAAAGGTCAATCAGCAGTCTTAGCTATAATACATGTAGATAGTACTTTAAAATGCTATTCTTTTATTTATCAGAAGGCAGAAATGGTACGCAAGCAGGTTTGAATGCATGTTCATCAAATATTATATAATTTAAAAAATATATTTTTCTGAATCTTTTAATAATTAATAATAAAAAAAATTATTATTAAAACTGATTACTAATTTCTACATTATAAACAATATTTAAACCTAATTCTGTGCCAAGCAGTGATTGTTTGGACCATCTGACTATACCGTCCCTGTCTCAAAGGGCACTAATGTACATAAATCATGTATAACTGTTTTATAAGCAGTGATGACCACACATGGCCAAACATGCTTGGTTGCTACAGTTTTGTCATCTAAAAGAAAAAGGTGTCTCAGGTATCCTATAGAAAATAAAGGCTCTATTATCAGAGTCAATTGGTTTACTCAGCTGTTTGAATGTTCCTACTGGCTTCATTTTGCTGGTTTTGCTATTAGCTGCCATTGTTCTGATATGCCCACAAGCCACGTTCGAGCCATGAGAGCCAGGGATTAAAGCAGTAAGGTAGAAAAAGAGATGAAGGCAGAAGGAAGGAAGTAATTAGAAACCAGTGCATGTGTCACTACAATATTATGTATTTATTTTAACCTAATGGATTGGCTAATGTATGCTTCACAACTTACATGTGAGAGAATCCTTAACAGGTTTGATAATTATAAAAGCATGATGCCTAGTCAGACGTCTCTGTAGGCAGTCTCTCCATATCCCTGCTGTTTAATTATCTCCTAAACAATATTTCATTTCAATACATGCTCTCTTTGTTCACAATGCAATAATGTGGGGAATTTGTGTCTCGTCTGTGGCATATATAATTGATGCAATCACGTGGCCCTGGATCTGCATTTAAATCATGTCACTTTACATGCTTGATGGAAAACAGCCTACAAATGAAACATGAGTCTAACGATTAAAGGTACAGATTTACCAGATTTAGCTTTGTTCTACGTCTATATTTATGCACTGATTTGAAATATCTTTACTTTTGAATACACCAAGATATTTTGCTAATAATGCGAGAAGGATGAAATAAAGAATGGCTGCTAGTACTGAATGTAGCTGCTTCTGATACATTTCACTTTAAACTTAGAGTAATATAGCACATTCCCCTTCAATTCTAAGGGACTTTCATGTGACTCATCCCTTTACATGAGAAAGAGAAATTCATCAACAGCCTGTACCTGAAAATTTCCTTGCAGAATAGTATGCTCTGATTTTTACTCGATAAGCCACAGTGGATTCTATACAGTCAGCTGCTTTCTGTAACATTTTATACACTGCTTATTGAAACACACATTCAGTTTATAGGAGACAGAAGCAAGCACGCATATCATTTTATAATTTACGTATGTACACACTGAAGTGCCAGGAGAAAAAAAAAAAAGGAAAAAAAAAAAAAAAAAAAAAAAAAAAAAAAGGTACCCCAGTCTAAAACTAGGTCCCTCACAGGGCATGGACTACACAAGGTTATGGACAGATTCTGTAGGCAATAAACATATTTCCTGCAAATTGTCCACAATTCTGTTGCATTTGAAGTGCTAGATTTCTGAGTTCCATGGTGCTTTGCATGGCCTCCCAGATGTGATAGGCAACATTGTGACTTGGGTGTGAATGCAAAACCCCAAACTCAGACAAGTGTTTCTCTAAGCATTTGGCATCTGTAGACGCATGTGGTGGCACATTGTCCTGTTGGAAGAAGCCAAACCCATCATAATAAATGCAAGAAACGAACGGCCAGAAAGGAGACACACAGTATTTGGTGGTCAATGATGTGTGCAGACATAGCAGTGGTGCCATTGAATGCCAGCTAAATGGCAACCAAATATATAATACAGGGGCTGGTCATAAAATTAGAATATCAATATAAAGTTGATTTCTTTCAGTAATTCCCAAAATCCCCATAATTTTCCCCAAATTATCTCAGAAAATTAGAATATTACTTTAGACCAATTCAAAAAAAGGATTTTTAGAAATGCTGGCCAACTGGTTTTCTATGGGGTTAAGGTCAGGGGAGTTTGTTGGCCAATTAAGAACAGGGATACCATGGTCCTTAAACCAGGTACCTTTGGTAGATATGGCGCTGTGTGCAGGTGCCAAGTCCTGTTGGAAAATGAAATCTGCATCTCCATAAAGTTGGCCAGCAGCAGGAAGCATGAAGTGCTTTAAATTTTTTGGCAGATGGCTGTGTTGACCTTGGACCTCAGAAAACACAGTGGACCAAAAGCAGCAGATGACATGGCACCCCAAACCATCACTTACTGTGGAAACTTTACACTGGACATCAAGCAACATGGATTCTTCTCTCTTCCTCCAGACTCTGGGACCTTGATTTCCAAAGGAAATGCAAAGTTTACTCTCATCAGGGAACATAACTTTGGACCACTCAGCAGCCGTTTTGTCTTGGATATGTGACAACTGAAACCCATGTCGTGCATACGTTTGTGCGTGGTGGTTCTTGAAGCACTGATTCCAGCTGCAGTCCAGTCTTTGTGAATCTTCCCCACATTTTTGAATAGGTTTCGTTACACAGTCCTCTTCAAGGTGGGGTTGTCCCTATTGCTTGTACACTTTTTTCTACCATATATTTTCCTTTCCTTCACCTGTCTATTAATGTGCTTGGCCACAGAGCTCGGTGAACAGCCTTTAGCATTGACATTATGTGTCTTGCCCTGCTTGTGCAAGGTGTCAGTGGTCATCTTTTGGACAACTGTCAAGTCAGCAGTCTTCCCCATGATTGTGTAGCCTTCAGAACTAGACTGAGAGACCATTTAAAGGCTTTTGCAGGTGTTTTGAGTTAATTAGCTGATTAGAGTGTGGCACCAGGTGTCTTCAATATTGAACCTTCACAATATTCTAATTTTCTGAGATACTGAATTTGGGGTTTTCATTAGTTGTCCGTTATAATCATCAAATTAAAAGTAAATTAAAAATAAACACTTGAAATATATCAGTCTGTGTGTAATGAATAATATACAAGTTTCACTTTTTGAATGGAATTACTGAAATAAATCAATTTTTTCATGATATTCTAATTTTCTCACTGATAAATATGAAAATAATGACTGATGCCACTGACAAGGCCAAACCTTTAGTGATACTGTTTGAAGTAACAGACTCTGATATCACAGCTTGACACAGTACACATGGGAATTTTAGCATGTGATGATTAGTTGAGAGGCAATGGTGTACAGAAAGCATGTATAACTGTTTTATTGATGGTGAAGACACACCGAACATTGGCCCATTGGATAAACATGTTTGGTTGCCTAGTTTTGTCTCCTAAAGGAAAATTTCTTTAGAAACAGCAAGCTCTATCTATCACGTCTATCCATTATGTTTCTGACTCAGCTTAGGCTTCCTTTGTTTGATTGGGCTACACTTTGTAAGGAGTCTGTATGTGTCCATTTTATTTTCCTTCTAGTATTATTGAAGGTTTTCTCCAACCTCTCAAAAATATGCAACCAGGTGAACTACAGTAGGTAGGCTAAATTGCCAAATTGTACTTGAAATTAGCTAAATGCTAATTGTGAATGCATGTTTCTCATCTAAGGAATCCCATCCCATGCCCTAGGCTTTGGTTCTATGCAAACCTGATCAGAATGAGGTGGATCCTGAGTATGAAAGAAAGAATGACTGAATTTCTTTCTCTAATCGTCAATTCCAGACTCTAAGGCTCTAACCAGGATTTTCACTAGGAAAGAGGGTTTAGAGGCATAAACACTATTACAGGGTATATTGGTACAAGAATTTCATCATGCTCCAGGAACCAAAGCCAGCAAGTGCTCTTGAATTGAGCCTTTAGGAACTGGCAATAAAACAAATTGAAAAATAAAAAGCTTGGACAGTCCTGTAATAGGAAAATCCACAAAGACTAAGCTACTGTATCATTGCAGCCACCCAATTTATGCAATACAGCTGAGCCAATGGAACATGACCACAAGTCCTATGGGGATGATGTCTATGCAGAACAGTGCATTAGAGCCTGATTGTTACGAAGACCTTTGTCTTTCTCTCATCAGATAAGCAGAATTGAAACCTCCCCTGCTATTTTCCACGGTGTACCAGGCATATATTATAGGGCACCGGCGACAGAAGGACACATTTACATTATTGCAGAATTGTCTTGAATTGTACTCAAAGAGGTGAGAAGGGCCTTATCTACCACTAACATTGTTTACTTCCAGAGAAAAAAGTGGCAGGCTGACATAAGGTGAATGCGGTAATAGGACTGAGCAGACGTCTCTCAGCAGCTGCAGAGGAGGAGACATAGCATTGCTTCAGTTCAGTGCAGTTCCTTTTGACTATCATTCTGCCACCTTCTTTTTAAAAATTTTAGACACATCAAAACATTCTGCACGGAGAGTTTTACAGCATGTTACTGTGATAAAAGATCAAAGAGGAATCTGAAAAATATAGACTCAAAGTCTCTAAGTGACTCATTGTGTGATCCTAGTGCTGCAGTGCTGGTGGGAAATTCACTCCCTATCTATGATATTTACATGGACAAGATAATTGGGGGTTTCTGTATGTGTCAGATTTGCTAGTGTATGTTTCTTTTAATGGCTTGCATGCTGGAGTGTATGCCGGAAAATGCCATTGGAGGAAACCAGAGCTCCCAGAGAAAGCCCACACAGACACACTGGGAACATGCAAACCCTTTACAGGAGAAGGACCCTATGTGCCTGGTTGGGAATCAAATCTATGCCCTTCTTGCAGTAAGGTAACAGCACTACCCACTGCGCCACCATGTTGTAAAATTAATTTCAACAGCAACTACTGTGTGAATTCTAAACTAGTAGTGCTATATGCATAAAGCATTGTTGTATATTTGACAACTCATTAGAGGTCACAAACAACAATTGTAAACATGAATGTGTCACAAGTAACAAATAGAAATGCCAACATAAAAGCTCTCATCAGCATAACAATAGCCTATAATAGCTCTCAGGAGCAATTAAAGTGTCCAAGCACCTTGAAATGCCCTGTAATGAAGATCCTTCCTGTTTGATTCTTGATGAAATTGTTATTTGTGTGCTTCCTGTTTTTTAAAGATGTCAGTCAAATGAAAAAAAAAATTGCCTCACTTCTGTTTATTAAAGTACCTCTAGAGCCAAATAAATTGGCTATAAAATGTTATGGTAGTCTGGTCTATGTAGACAAACATATTATTGTTGAATGGCCTGAATTCTTGTTTCCAACAACACAAGAGACCTAAGGAAATAAAAGTCTTAATAAAGGTTTGCACCAAGTCACAGACATATACTGCGCATAAAATGTGTGTGTGTGTATTAATATTACATATATATATATACACACATACACACACACACACACACACACACAGACACGTGTAAATATAAAGTACCAGAAACATTGGTACGCCAGTGTAATACTTGGTAGGTGGACTCCACAAGCTTATGGAAATATTCTGTAGGCAATAAACACAATACTTCCTTAAGTACAATCCACAGTTCTTTTGTATTCTGAGCTGAAGGATTTCTCTGTCCCACAGTATTTTGTGTGACATTAGAGCTGTTGCCTTAGATTTGAATTAGAGGTTTGGGTTAGATTTAGGGTTAAATATAAGGTTAAATCTCTAAATGTGTGTAGTGGTGCATTGTCCCATTGGAAGAGGCCAAACCTATTAGAATGAACGGGTGAAACTCATCAGAAAGGAGACACACAGAGTTTACCTGTCTGAGACGTTTGTAGATGTACCAGGGGTATAAGAGAAATGCCAGCTGAATCCCATACCATTATGGAGCTGCCACCAGCCGATGTATTTTACATATGCATTATTTGCACTAGTTTTTCTAGCAGTAGGATGTTGTATAATAACACGATCATACACCCTATGTCATTTAAAGTATTTCATGCTGTCCTTAGTACATTTATATTCCAGCTGTGCCGTAAAGCCCATTTAATCCACAAGTGGAGTGTGGCTGAATGCTAATGTACTATTAATATACTATTCTGATAACATACCATTTGCACTAGAAGCCAGCCGAGTGAATTTTCCCAGTTATATCCTGTTGAAAGCTCACTCGACATGGAACACGTCCCTTTAGGCATCATATGTAATTGGGTAATTTGGAGATATGCATATGTGTAAGAGCGATGGCAGGAGCGGTTTGTGGGGTATTTAGCAGGCGAGCGCATCAAGTCTGCTGTGTGTTGTGTTTTGGGGTGGTGTGCGTTCCCAACCATGATAAAAAGGCATGCTTTTGTCAGTGGTGAAGGCCATGAAGGAGCGCTGCTGTCAATGATTAATGGCTGGCAGGGTTTACTGTTCTCTGGGTTATGGATTTCCTGTCTTGCGCTCTCCTCAGTGGCTGCCTCTCATTAAACACCACAATCAAAGGAGGCCCAGCAAAGACCTAAGGCCGGGGAGGGGTGGGGAGGTGCCCTGCTCATACATAGCCTATGCATAGGTGGAGATAAGCTGACAAATGAATTAGCAGGTGTCCTGTATTAAACCACCCACCTCACACAGATGACCACTGTGCTTAGAGAAATGAACAGGGGAGGATTAGGAGCTGACCCTAGTCCGACAAGACAAAAAAAATATCCTGCCATATACGTACAGCATACAGTCTGTAAAAGCATGGTTTAGTCTAATAAAGTTATCAGATACTCCATAGACAGGCTAGGCATGGAGAAAGGAAATGACTACTAACACATTTGAGTGACAGATAGTGTCCCATGACAGCCAAAGGCCCACACTTTATAGTCTTGTCAGCATTAGACAGCAAAATGAAGGATGATTTGTCTGTACACGCTCTGTGAATGTAATAGAAAAGACAGAAAAAAAGATGCTCTGTCAAGCTACCACACAATATTTTCAAGGTCAAATATTGTAGATGCTGCTTCTGCTCACTCATTTTTTTTTTCTTAAAGTAGACATATTATACCAATTTTCCACAAGTTAATCCAGTGCCCTGGGGTCTTAACAAAATGTCTAAGACATCCTTTGGTCAAAATATTACATGGAACAAATTCTACAGGTGTCCTTTCACCCTGTCTAAAACAGCTCTTTCCAAATGCTCAGTTTCAGTGTCTGTTGCTTTAAATGATAATGAGTCACTGCTCACTCCGCCCCCTCTGCCACAGGTTTTGTTGACTGTAGCTGGGATGTTATCATCTATTACTTAGACGCTAGGAACCAATGGAGTGATGTGTGTTGGTCTGATCACCGGACAGCATGGCATTTCCCTTAACTTTTACTTAATTCTCATCCAAGCCACACCCTGTATAACCTCCTGCCCTCTGGGAGGAGATACAGGTGTACA
>JAOVVF010000051.1:9277142-9290878 GCA_028565595.1 Duopalatinus emarginatus
TAAAGTAAAAGTCCCTCAAAATAAAAATACTCCAGTAAAGTACAGATACACAAAAAACTACTTAAGTACAGTAACCAGTTACATTTACTTCATTACTGTCCACCACTGGTTAATTGCTAACAGAATATTTCTGTAAGCTTGTGGAGTCCATGCCCTGTGTGAGACCTATGAAGTATTAGACTGGTGTACCAGTTTCTCTGGCACTTCATTGTATGAATAAGTATAATTCCAATAAATCACAGCATGAATAGTCCTAGTGCCCCTGCAAATTTGCCTTAATTTAACAACATGGCTTCCACACCCATTATTGTAAAACTGTGCTTAATTCAGCACATATCATTATTTTTGCAGCAGCACAAAGCATGAAGCTTAGGCAGGGCTGAAAGACACTGTCTAAAGTCTGAATATAGCAGTCATTTCTATAAACTGCTAACATTAATCAGTGCATTAATGCATTATGATAGCAGCCACAAATTATACCTTTTAATTGTTTTTGCCATTTGCTGTTATTTTCAGGTCTGAAAATAAGGGTTAGTTTGGCACCTTTAGTACCTAAGACTCAGATTTGACCAACCAGAGCATAAAAAAACCTTCTCTGTGAGCTGTGACTCTTAAGGACTGGTCATCTTTAATAAGGAAATTATGTAGAGCTTCTTAATGAGAACTGGCCTTTTTTTCTCTGCAAAACATTAACAGTCAGGTGAGGATTCTGTACTAATGATCCAAATGGAAACACTGCGAGATGACATGAAAGCAAAGCAACACGTTGATATGAACACCACTGTGCTGCTGATCAGATATTGGGTAAGTCCCTGTAAACACAGAGTAGTTATTAATAACTACAAGCATATTGTCTGGTTCATAGTTTGCCACCATAATTTCTAAAACATTCTAGGTTAACATTTAGTTTAAAGCAGGCTATATATTATTATCATCATCATTTTCATCACTTATTGACCACAGTGCTTGCACACAGTGGAGTTTGACCTCCGCATTTAAGTCATCCGTGCAGTGAAACACACATACAAACACAAGTGAACTAATACACAAAGGGGCAGTGAGCACAAGTGCCTTGAGTGGTGGGCAAAACTATTCATGCTGGCCATGGAGCAGGTGGGGGTCAGACGTCTTGCTCAAGTGCACTTCAGTCATGTCCTGTCAGTTGAGGCAGATTAAGGTCTGGCTTCTTAACCACAAGCACACAGTTGTCCTAAATGTTTATAATAAATTACAGACACAAACACACACACACACACACACACACACACACACGTGTGATGAGGTGGGATTTGAACTCACAACCTTCTCATCAGAATTCTAACATCTTAACCACTGAATACTAACTGTTCCTTTTTATACCTCTTATCCATTAGCAGCCCTACAATGTACACCTTTTCTCCCTGATCATGTCTCAAAACCAATAACCATGTCTGGATGAGGATTAGCAGATGAATAGAAAGCCAAGCCCACAGAATTCCTTTCTGGTGGCAGGCCCTCTATACCAGAGAGACTTGGTTTCTTAAAGTTCCTGACTCAGCCCAATTTGACTTCTAACCATGCACTTGGACAAGGGCCAACTTCCACATCGGCGCAATAAAATCTGCCTACATGACCTGGCTGATCTCAGGGCAGACAGATGGACCTGCCACTAGCCTGGAACCAGTAAGGCCTGTGTCAGTGACCGTGTAGGAGTAGTTGTATGGATGGAACCCAATTGTCCTTAAAATAGCATTACACTCATGCACCATCTCTGCCCTAGAGTCACATCAATAAATTCAGGTCATTAAAGCAGACATTTGCTTAACATTGCACAAAACGAATGGCCTTGGTGCAAATAGTGAGGCACAAAGAATTAACTAACCATATGATCTCCGGTTCTAGCATTCTGTCTCCTATGTTCATCAAACCAAATTTATACAAAAGCATCATGGTTGCTCTTGTATAAACCGGGTCAGTCAATTGTATACTTTTATCAAGGATAGCATAGATAGATATCAACCAGTGTTTTCCTCTTCAATGATATCAACCTCTTTAGCTTTGTCTTTGTTGGTTTGGGAACACACTTCACATTCCCACTTCTACTTACAAGTGTTAAAACATAGTCAGTGCACTCAAACACCTGCAGCTTGACTGGTAAAAATGGCATTTTAAGAAAACCGAGAGCACAACAAAACATGAGGTTCAGGCAAACCAAAGACTGGAGGTGTTGCATGTGGAAACGAAACATCCAACCAAGCAAAATCATCTTCCAACTTGTTGAAACTGTAAAGCAATTCAGTCAGGAGTTCATTCAGCAGTTACTCACCCAGATACTGCTGTTCACTCTTCATCACAGCATACCAGATTTGCTCTGGTGGTCCTTGTTTTAGGCTCATTAGGCTGCCAAAGACCTTTCCACTGGCAATCTGGTGTGATATATCAATATCTATATTTCAGGGAATATAGTATAATAAACCTAAATGTCTTTTGACTCAAAGAGGGTTCTAATGTTCACCGATTTAAGGAGAAAACCACAAACAAAAGTTGTGTGATAAAGTAATCATATGGTGAGTCAGTAGCTACATATGCAGTAGGCCTATTTGCTCCATATCCAGCAGTGTTCAGTGTGGTTTTCTTACTTTACTCTCGCATTTATACTTGTCTTGGGTGAGTGTACTTTGATTCTTTGAGAGTATTTTTGAGTGGGGCAGCCGTGGCCTAGTGGTTAGGGAACCGGTCTCGTGACTGGAAGGTCGCGGGATACTGATACTTTTGCTATGCTAAGTATTTATTTATCTGGTTTTTAACACACTAATTTCATACACTAATTGTGTTATACATGGCATTATCTGTATTGTGTTCATTTTTCCCCCTTTTTCTTATTTGTCCATTTATATCTTCACTTGGATTATACTTGTGTTTTCTTGGTTAAGCGTTTTCTTAACCATTCCAGGTATTTGTAGAAGTTGTCTCTCTCTGGTGTATTCATGGCATTAGATTAGAACGTGTTTTACTGGCAGCCGTGTTTTGCTGTGCTAAATACATAGACTGGTGGTGACTCTATAATGGTATGGGTTTTGTATGCCTGATACATCTACAAATGTCTAAGAGGTAAATGCTACATTCTTTTCCTGCATTCATTGTAATGGGTTTGGTCTTTCCCAACAAGACAATGCCCCACCTCACACATCTAGAAACACCAAATTATGGTTAGAGGAACATTTTGAACACATCTGGGATGCACTACGCTGTGGAACACAGAAATCCTACACCTAAGAATACAACAGAATTGTCGACCGTATCAAGTATTAGACTGGGTTTTTTTTGGCAGTTCAGTGTATTGCCCATAATGATAAGCAGTCCTATTATGTCCTATTATGAGAGTGGGTGGGTAAAAGTGAGTGTTTCCTAGAGTACTGGGACCAAAGACAAAAGTCATGACAAATGTTTCCATCTTAACACAGAGAGCCTTTTATCACTGATTTCTGTCACCATCATGAATTGCAGAACCCTGATATGCGTAGAGAGCACGTGTCAGGTAGCGTCACATGGTTGAATGTCTGTAAACAGCTACATCGTCATGCCTGTCTGTCTTATGTCATGAGTCACTTGTGACATAGATAAAATCATGCATAATTCAACTATCCTTGAATGATTCGCATAAAAACAGGCATGGCAGCTCATGTTTTTTATTGGTGCAGTACTTGGGCAGTGATGTTTTGCCATTGTCATCGTTGGCTTGATATAATGACCTGGCATGCAATTAAATACATGAAAGTTTTAATCTTAGAGGACAATGCTAAAGCAAAAACAGAGCCGTCCATGCCATAGTAAGACCATCAGAGACACTAAAGTATAGCCTCAGATATATAAACAAGGTCAGAAGAAGAAAGGCAAAATGGAAATAGGCAAGGCTCAGACTGCACGTGAACTTCAAAAGACTTTACAAAGTGTGACAACACAGACTATATATAGTGGAGTAACAGGGAAATGTGGAGCAGGTGAGGAGAACAGGTGCCGGTGGTTGGAGATGTACAGAGGGAGGAGTGGCTAGGGGCATGCCACCTGTCACTAGGACCAGTCTTGATTTGGACTTATCTTTTCCATTTTAATATTTATGGTGTCATAAAAAGTGCATAAATTTAAGGTTTCTTGTAGGGTTCAGAAAATCTATTACCATACCTGTAGCCATTTTCTATATAATTATTGAGTTTGTCAAACGAATAATAGATGGGCTAATGCTTAGTTATGGGACATAACCACGTATAACCTCTCGATATAGCATAAATAGCATAACTCATCTCATAACATTTTACAAAATCTATACTAAAGTCTCACTGCTTACAAAATGCATCCAACAACGTTTCCACATGTCATACTACTATTAATATCTCTTATTCATTCATCTTCAGTAACCTCTTTATCATGCACTGGACATCAGCCCAATAAATTAAATTCAGTTCAGTTCAATTCAATTTTATTTGTATGGCACTTTTACCAATGGACATATACTAAAGGACCAGAAAAACTGGTATAGAATGTAAACAAAAGGGTGCAGTTTGGTGGTGGCTCCATAAGGGTATGGGGATTGTTTAGCTGGCATTCTGGGACCCCTGGTATAACAACTCAGACAGGTGATGTCCATGTGTGCTTCCTTTCGAATGAGCACCCATTTATGTCTTGTATTCATTCTGATGTGTGGCCTCTTCTAGCAGGACCACACACGTCTAGAGATGCCACATCATGGTTAGAGGAACACTCATTTAAGTTTGGGGTTTTGCCATTCCTACCCAAGTCACCAGATCTTAACATTACTGAACACATCTAGGATGCCATGCAATGCGCTGTGGAACACAGAAATCCTGCACCTTAAAATATAACAGACTTGTGGACCGTTCTGCAGGAAGTATTGTGTTTATTGCTTACAAATTATTTCCTCCAGCTCATGGAGTCCATGCACTGTGGGGGAACGATCATTACTGGTGTACCAGTTTTTCAATTTAGTAAAACTCTACATTTTACTAGATCCATACCAGCCCTCAATGCTTGCAAGATTTATCCAACAACATTTCCACATATCATACTATCATTAGCATCCTTACATTTAATGGCATACTACTGTTAATTTCACTTGTTCGAGCATGACTAGTAACCTCTGTGTCATGCATGGACACCAGTCTATTATCACACATACCACACCGCATCTCACACACACACACACACACACAGAGAGAGAGAGAGAGAAACATTTGTACATTTGTTTTGCACTGCAATTTCACCCATCAGCATATTTTTAGACAGTGTGAGGAAGCCAGAGCACCTGGAGAAAAACACATGAAATGCCACACAGGCAGTGACCTGGCTTTAAGACCAAACACTTCACTATGCTGCATGCTACCACCAACAGGCCAATAAATATTGTGTTTTCTATTAAAATTGTAATATTTGGGGAAAAGTGTATTATCTGGTGGACAAACGGTCCAGTAAGAAGTGTGATGTAAGGCAGATGGGTGTCTCAGTAAAGAGGACATGGTTCGTTTTTTACAAAATTCACACTTCAATATGTCAAACACCACCTGCTCATGCTGTCATTGTTCATTTGCTCACATGATATCAATGTGATTTACAAGTGTCACAGAGTCCTTATTGCAAGATACATTCTCAAACATCATATAAAAGGAGGTAAAAAGGGATAGCAGGTTGCAGACTGAAATAAAAATAGAGACGGTTTCATCATTATTACTGTGTTAATACATGCAGTATTTAATCCCACATAGGAACCAAATCAAAGTCATTCTCCCAGGATTGGTATTCTCTGGACAGCACGTCACTATGGAGTTATAGCAGTGACAGGTTTGAGCAATGCCAGCTGGCTGCGTTTGTGTCCTGAGGCAGTCATCCACTGCTACTTTAACATATGGTCATGAAGAAGAAAAAAAAGGTCTGGTTTCCATCATTACTTATCAGGGCACCAAACCACTTTAGTGCATAATGAACCCTTAAACAATACTTGTGCTTGCATCTCTGATTGGACTTTAATCTACTTTCCATCGTGTTCCCCCAAGCTCTGTGCATAAAGCATTGGTCATCTTTTCAATAGAGCAGAACGATCTCTTTGTGCAATACAGACACAGTGCACACCAAACTCAGATGAGCAGCCAAACATGAACGTGCACCCACATATAAGCCTCCACCTTGCTAGTCATAATGCAATCTGAAAAATGAGCATATTTCTTGCAGTATCCGCCTGGACAGCTATCATTAGACTGGGAGGTTTCTAATTGCCTGGTTTGACTCAGAGAGCACATGATGCTCAGTGGTAATAATTCTTGCACAGAGTCAGATGGAGTGCAGGAATTGTATCATGGCTTCGGCACTTTTCCCAAACCTTGATGATGCGTTTTGCAATGGGTGTCATTCCATCTCTTGACCATTACTAATAGCATTTCTGTAAACAGACACTGAAAGACAGCATTTAGTACGGAGTCTAGAAAGAAATAATAAGCAAAGTAAGGCTTGCTGCTGCCACTTCTGACCAGGATATGGAAATGCTCTTTGGTCGTGTTTACAAAATGGCTTCTTTCTATATTTTGACATATAAAACGTATATCCATATATACTAAAGTGCCAGGAAACCTGGTACACCAGTCTACTTGGTAGGTCCCCAACATTGTATGGTCTCCACAAGCTTGCAAAATATTCTGTAGGCAAACACCACCATAGTTCTAGCAGAATGGTCAACAATTCTATTGTATTCCGATTTGTAGGATTTCTGTGTTCAACAGTGTATCCCAGATGTGATGGAATGCCAGCTTAACAAACCCCATACAATTATGGAGTTACCACCAGCCTATGCATTTTGCATAAGCTCGTCTGTACCCGTTTTCTGGCATTTCAGTGTATTTACATCAGCTGTAAAGAATAAGAAAGAATGAAAAACCATGTATGTACACCATGGTGGTTGGTGTAACATTACCAACATTATTGGCTCCCATGTGAGAGACCCGGGTTCGATTCCCAGTCTGGACAGCCAGTCTGTGCTACACCAATAAGGGTCCTTGGGCAAGCCTCCTAACACTACATATAGGCTTGCCTGTAATACCAGTAACCTTGTAAGTCGCTCTGGATAAGAGCATCTGCCAAATGCCGTAAATGTAAATGTATTACTGTGTACAAAAACACAATACAGGGACGTGGTCACAAACAGCCAAGAATCAGGTCATATGTAAACAGGATATCAGAGACACAGACAGGAATATAACAAAGATTCCAAACCAGGTAACTATTCAAAGTAAGCCTGGTACGGGGTCGTCAATGAATCCAAAGTGTCAGTCAGTCATCTGCTTTTTGTCCATCAGGGTCGCATTTGTTCAGAGCCCTCCCGGAATCACTGGGCACAAGGCTGAAATAACCCCTGGACAGGGTGCCAGTCTATCACGGGGTACCACATACCCACACACACATCCATTTTTTGACACATTCACAAATAAGGGCAATTTAGCATATCTAATCAACCTACCATGTGTGTTTTTCAGCAGATGGGAGGAAACTAGAGCACCTGGCGAAAACCCACGTGGACACAAGAACATGCCTCCTCACAGACAGATACCAGAGCGAGGTCTGAACCCACAATCCCACAACTCTGCAGCCATGTAGCACACACCCAACATGCAGCACCACCGTGCCACACCTGAATCCAAATACTTTGTGTTAAACATAACCAAAGACTTAAATAGACTAAAATAAACAGGACTAACTAAACACAGGTGAACATAATCAACAGAAGACAAAACAGGTAGGAAAAACACAACTAAAACTCTGGGGACTGAGAATGGGTGGGTAGCAAAGTACTTGGACAGGACATGGTCCTAGCATCACTAGTCAAGTCAAGTCAGGGTGATTTTATTGTCATTTCAACCGTGTAGTGTGTACAGTACAAAATAAAATGAAACAATGTTTCTCCAGGACCAGGGTGATACACAGAACAACAAACCTACACAATACAACACAAATGTAGTGCACTTCAAGTTCACACTTCAAGTGGAAGTGGGAGTAATTAGGTACAGTGTGTGTGTGTGTGTGTGTGTGTGTGTGTGTGTGTGTGTGTATGTGAATGAGTGAGTGTGTTCAGACCAGTGCCTAACTGTTGAAATTGTTTGTGCAAACGGACGTGTGTGTGTGTGTGTGAGAGAGAGAGAGAGAGACTGTACAGACCAGATTGTTGAGATTGTGTGTGTGTTCAGTCCAGTATCTGATTGTTAAGAGTGTGTGTGAGCAAGAGAGAGAGAGAAAGAGAGAGAGCTTCAGCCCAGTCTCTGATTGTCGAGGTGTCTGATAGGTTGTGGGAAGAGGCTATTGTGCAGTTCTGATGTGAAGGCGTGAATGCTTTGGTACCTTTCTATTAAGAATTTATCACGAAAGTTAGTTTATGTTTCTTTCAGTGCAACTTGTATGTATAATATATGGACCTTTAGAAGTCTGTAGTATTATTTATGAATGGTGTGATAGAGCCCCATGTAAAGTGAGGTCAAATATAGTTTCAGAAAACAGCGCAATAACATAACAGCAACCCCCCCCCCCCCCCACACACACACACACACACACACACACACACACAAATACTGTATCACTACAATGAACTCCGTTCCTAAGAAATAATGTAAGTACCGTAAGCAAAAGAGAACAAAAATGACCTTACAAAAAAAGACCCAAAAAAATAATGAGTGGGAAACAGTCAGGGCCGGCCCAAGCCTTTATGAGGCCCTAAGCAAATTTTTATTTGAGGCCCCCCACACCCCCTCCGACCACCTCTGCATATCGCTCAATTACTTTTCTCCCTGCGCCAGAAAAAACAAAACAAAAAAGAAGTGGAAGGCCTGAAGCGAGAGCTGTTTTTTATTTATTTATTTATTGTAATTTTTTTTTCTTAGAGCAATTTGACCGGAGAGATATTGTGCAATACACTGAAGTGCCCGGGCCCAAGTGGTGCATATTTGCGGTTGCCCAACAGTGACAGCAGCCAACAGCAGCAACTGATTAACCTATATATAGGTGTGCCAACTATGAAAATAAATAAATATAATAATCCATTTTACCTGTGTAATACCATTTTGTTTTATTATTCAATGGTAATTTTTAAAATATATATTTTTTATCACGATATCTTGGTGCTTTTGGGGGCCCCCTGGTGGCGTAGGGGCCCTAAGCGGCCGTGTATTTCGAGTATGCCTCGGGCCGGCTCTGAAAACAATGTAATGTTCCGGGGCCTCATTTATAAAGGGTGCCTGAAATGTGCATACATAAGTTCTCACACAAAAATCGTGATTTATAAAGAAATGCTTGGCGTGAAAACGAGCGTACATTTAAGCAAGGTTTGGAGTATCCATAGCCCGTCAAAAGATTGCAGAAAGAGAGCGGGAATTAGCATTGTTTGGTAAAACAGAAAAAGTAAAGCAAGTAAATGCACAAACCATCCTCACGGATATTGATTCATACCACATAAATCAAGGTTAAGAGAGAACATTAGGAAACATTAACATTTACTAGTTTAAACACTTTTTAATATAAATATTCTTATAATATTTTGATCCACCGTTATGAAGTTTCAATGCTTGCCGTATATTATTCTACATTATATGTACAATATGAGATATTATTTTTTACACTAGATTGTGTATTTCAGTCCGAAGATTATTTACACTTTATTTTTATCTGACACTAACTATGGTCTAAGTTATTTCTAATGCTGATGTAAGTATATTTATTATATTTGAGTAACATGTATTAGATAAACTATACCACAGATAAACTGTCAGTCACCGAGTCGTCTGGTGTTGACCTATCCAGAATCTGCAGCGCGCTTCCCGCCACAGTAGTAGAAAGTAGAAAGTGGATGAATTAATATAAATATGAATTAATAACCTGATATCAACACATATATGTGCAACAGACAGTTTATTTATATGTGATGGCCGAGCGTATGACACAATCGGCCCGAATCTGTAAAAGGTCACTCAGCTCTTATACGTTTTGCCGACACATCACTTATCGAGCTTTAACCATATCCGGTCTGATTCCAATGTGCCGGCGCCGACTCATTGCCGAGTCCGACACACACCAGCCGAGCTCAGGCCGATACTTCATGTAAGCTGGGTGTTTGTATCTGTTTTTTTTTTGTCTTGTCTTGCAATTTAAAATCTAAAGGCGCTACATTTACACCTTATTATATATACCAAGCTATATATCATATATCATATATATCACTTATTACATATGCCTTATTATATATCATATACAGCTTATTATTCGTCAACAGATTACCCTTAAATTAAATGCTACCCCCACGTGTTGCCACATAATAAACTTGCGTTTGCCACTACTGAGGCCACCAAACAACACAGTCTTCCTCGCCTCGCCTCGACCTCCGACGACTTCTACTTCGCATTCTCCACATTTTCTCTTCTTTGCATTGCCTTTGTCCATTATCCCGCTCAGAATTAATAGGCAAACCGATATATACATATTTCTGAGTGATTTGCATGGATCTTTTATGGGTAAATGTGGGCGGTACGGAGACAGAAGACGAGGCTGGTGTGTGCGCATGCAGGGTTTTATAAATCCAAATTTTTTGTGTGTACGCCATTCCCTGCTATTGTGTGCACACACACTTTTACTCCAGAATCTACGCTGAGTTTTATAAATGAGGCCCCTGGTCTATGTAAGGAGCAGTATCTGCAGGCTGTACAGTGAGTGAGTAGAGTTCGTTAGCTGCTTGGTGAAGAACTATAATTTGGTGGTAGGAAATGCTAACATTAAAACATTAAATGCCATGTTTATAGCTCTGTTTATGTATTTCTTCCTTTTTTTATCTTAACTAATGTATAAAAGTAATAGAACACGTAGTGCGATGTACAAACACAGCAAGGCTGTGTGTTATACAGATAAAACAGCACTGCTGTGATAAAAGAAAAAAAACTATACTCGCCTTCGGCTTGTGTTTGTCTCATCTCAGTCATGCTGTTACTTGACAATAACACATGACCTCAAGTGTTCTGTTGCTTATGTCAATGACATGTCATGCTTTATAATCGTTTATATTTACTGTTGTGGAGACAGGTTAGTTTCTGTTATCACTATGAGTACATCAGTGAGTATAAACAGTTCTTTCCTAACCAGCTTCTATTTCTCTCGTTCCAGCTTAATAAAACAAATAAAACCTTGTCATGTTATAGAGATCTGAGAGATCAAAGTCCCATGTTCTGTGATGGGAAATGTACTGACTGTTACAAAAACCCAAGGCAGTCAGTATGTCTATTTCTTTGTAAAAAAACAGTTGTTCAATCTGTTTATTTTCAGCCTCAGATCATGAATCTACCATATCAGTGTAAATAGATGATTACTATAGAAACTCTAATGTATTAGAAAGAGTGCACTAATATAAACCTGGTGTTTTGAATTACTATCACAAGTACTTTTAGTTACTGCCAAAGCTGCTGTTATTAAAAATGTATTGAAACCTTTAATAGACATCATGTGACAGAATGCTTTTGCAGAGTGGTAAATTCATGCAAAAGCAGGATTGACAGATTTATCACCAGCCCTAAGAATACAATGAGTTGCCAGCACCAGTTAGGTGTAAAGCAGCGGCAGCAATTTTCTACCACTGCCACCACAAAGCGCCTCATCCCCAGAGCATCTTGAAGAGTCAGCAAAGAGCAATCCCACCAGCTATGTGTGGAGCCAAAATAAACTCACACATTTCTCTTATATCATTCTGAAAAAGGAGGGAAATATTCAAAGTCAGGGTGTTTGGATGGTTGGCCAAAGGCAGGGAGGTGATAATACAGTGCAATTAGCCCAAACATGGAGGGTTGCTGGAGCAAGCGGAGGATTTACAGCGTACAGGACAGCTCTTATCAGCCTGGGGCTTTTTTCCAATGCAGGATTAATGTGGAAATGGCTTTTACGTGCCTCACTGGCTCTCTGAATTAACTGAATGATGTATTATGAAGAAGACAAATTAACAGAAAACATAGATTAAATTGCCTTCATGTTCACCAGTAGCATACTGTTAAAGGCGGCATCAAATAAAACGGTTCACACTTTTTGTTTTTGCCTCATCCGCCTCGAACACACAAGCGGATCTGATTGAAAGGTGTCGGACAGTGTGGCTTATTGCAACAAGCATCTTAGCATGAACATTACTGGGTTTTGATTCCAGCACTGGAAATGAAAATTCTGCAGAGTTGCATGCATTATAATCTCACCGCGAGCACTGTGCATTATGCAGGTGAAAAATTCATCTTGTGACACATTTCACAAATTACATCTCATTTCCTCTTTCTATTTATCTACGTGATTCTTCTTTGTAAGGCTGTGAGCAGGAGGAAGCATAGACTTCTTAAAGGACAGCCATGGGTCTGAAAGGTTAATGATATTTTGATCTTCCAATGCCATTTTTTTTTATGGCCTATGCCATTAATACGACCTTTGATCTTTTGCAACATGCTGAGGGGAAAAAAAATCCATACACCTATTTTAATCACAATATAAATAGCTGTGCAATTTCACTCCAAGGCAAGAAAATGTCATTTTGTTCCTTTGTTATTGAAAATCACAACAAAATATATGGTTCAGTCAACTGCACCGAATCTCATGAAAGATTCATTTTCATTCATCACGCTTCTTCACAAAAGACCCTCAGGACGTTCCCAGAATATGATTTCTTAATGCCGAGTAAAAGAAGCACAATGCACTCAACCACAAGCTGAGCCAATCTTCATTTAAACTATTGTTACCAGACTCTGAATGTAATTTCTCTCAGTTCCGGTGTATTTATTTTTTTTTGCTGTCTCAGGCTTTGGATCGTCCTTATCAGACATTCTAGCATGTCACCTACTATACAGTCGAGCCACATCTGCATGCAAGCACAACCAGCATTAATTAAGCCTTGACAGTAATGAGTGGCGCTATAAAATATGGTCAGAAACGTCCATCAGGGTCTCAGTTTAGAGAGTGAGTAACAGCTTAACATGAATCCATCCTTTGGTGTAGAAGAATTCAGGCATGTTTAGTTAATCTCTTTGCATAAAATTCTGACAAGAGCAAGCAATAAAGCAACGCAGGGTATGCTGGACCAGCAACAACCTGAGCCAAGATAAAGAAACAGCAATAATGTGACATACAGAAGAAGATAGAATAACTGAAGGTTCAGGTAATAGCACGCCATTTTGATAAATACTGCAGGTTCTAAATCAGCTAAATTACATAGTTTCAGGTCTTTTTTGGAACAAGACAGGAGATGTTTATTGCAATGGCAAGAAGACATCTGGCTTAAATATATACGTATACTTATAAGGGAAGACGTAAGCTTGTGGTTAAGAAATTAGCCGTGTCCAGAAGGTCCTGGTTTGATCTCTGCACCAACAAGACATAACTGTAAAGCCTTTGGGCAATGCAAATTTAACCCCCAACTGGTCCCTGGGTGCTATGGATAGAGTTGCCCACCACTCCAGGCAAGTTTGCTCAATTAAACTGAAGGCCCTTGCTTAACCTTCCACTAGTGTTAGGGTCATGACCGACCTGTTTGTAGATTTTATATGCATAAAAATACTAAATAAATTTGTTTATTGCATTAAGAGTTTTTGACTTTGTCAGGAACTTCTATTTAAATTTTAATTTCAATTTTACTAAATTATAAAATGCTCTTGTTAAAATTATGACCTTTCTATTGTTAGGGTCAATTTTGACCCAGGTAT
>JAOVVF010000051.1:9344235-9354619 GCA_028565595.1 Duopalatinus emarginatus
CTAGTATGTGAGTGAATAAACTCCCTTACCATTTTCTCTTGTCCCAGCAGTTTTTAACAAGTACTTTTAGCATAGCACTTTAAAGCCTTATTCATTTACATAGATTTAAAAAATGCGATTAATCGCGATTAACTATATGAAATTCAGAGATTAATCGTGATTAAAAATTTTAATCGTTTGACAGCCCTAGTTAGAATGCTTCTCAGCCAATCAGATTGTAAGGTCGCAACTACCTGCTGTATAATGACTATTATGTAATCCCCTACGAGATATGCTATATTCGAACAGAAAGTGTTTTACACAATAGTTAATTCTGAATGTGTATAATATGTATTATGAATAGATGCTATTATAAATGCAATTAACTGGCATTTAAAATTCAGCTTTAAAACATTGCTTAGGCCCCCAACCAGGTAAAATATCAGCCCTGTCTACTAATGAATGCCTACACCGGAAATGTATTTAACTGTTTTAAAGACTGTATGAGAAATGCTGTCATGCTGTGGTGAAAGTCTCAATACAAACCCGGTCGCTGTGATGCGTGATCCAATGAGTGGCATGTCAGCAACATGGGAAATACAGATCTGGTTCAGGTACATAATTCATATCACATCTAATTTAGAACATCAGGTCTACTCAGTCCCCCAGTAAACCCAGATGCAACCCTTAAACTGAATACATACGCCCACCAGCACCTTTCCTTTAGTGAGAGTTAAATTGAATTTTACCTTCCGGCTTATTTCCCACTGGATCTTATGCAATGCTAAAGCTACAATTGCAAGATTTAACACCAAAACGAAAAAGAAAAAAAAATTGCAGTGATTTCATCACAGTGTCAACATCTGTCCTGTAAATTACAGCAAGATTGTAATTACATCTTCCAGCTAATAGGAAATATATCACAAAGAGCAATTAGTGGAGTTCAGCATGATATGTCCCATGAGAACCAAAACTCAGTCAGTGCTCAAGAGATGTCATGCCTGCTTTTCTTCTTGCTTTTTTTTTCTCTGAGTGAATGTCTTGGATTGTGGGGTAACAGACCTATAAATAATAGGTAGGGAAGGCAGCCTAATGTGCACAAGTCCTTACACGGCCTGTGGTGGTGTTTAACTGCAGCAGAAGTAGGATTTGATTCACACGACCGAATCCTTTAAGCAGAAGCTGCAAAGCTAAATCAAATATTTTATTTATCAGTCTCCTGAATGCTGCCGAATGGAGAGTCACAGGCAGGGTCAAGATATACAGGGTTTGTGTGCAGCTCTGTGTCAACAAGAGCCAGTATGTCTCTCAGAGCAGCTAGAATATATGAGAACAAGCCATGGCCCCTCACGGTAAAAGCCTTCGCAGGAACGTAGAGCGCGACATTTCTCAAAGTGCTGTGCTGTGTATGGCTTAGTGGTGGAAAGGAGTGGCTGAAAAAAAAAATCACGTCCTTATTTCTTCACTCCTCTCGACCATTTACTGTCTGGAAATATGAGTTGCCACCCAGGCAAGACTGCAGACCCTTTCTTAGAGCTCTTATCCATCCATCGGAGACTGCATATATACATGTGCGTGTGTGTGTGTGTGTGTGTGTGTGTGTACAAAGGGGCAGATATAGAGGGTGACAAGACCTGTCTGGTTGGGAGGCACACCTGCCTGTGTGTGAGGGAGATCAAAGTTCTCGCTGTCTCTCTAACTCACTGCTCTGCTAATATTTTCAGCCCACATGTGTCATCCTCCCCTGCTCAAGCTCATGCAGAGGATATAAAAATAAAACTGAATCATCTCACAAGTCCACACACATACGGGCCTACTTATGACATGGAAGGAACAATACAAATGCTATTTCAGTAATACTTTCTTTTCCTCACTTACGCTGCTCTTTACAGCGAAGGCTGGTGTATTCCAGCATTATGATGCGTTCATTATGACTGACCGGTGTGAATCACTAGTAAGTGTAATGCTGATAATAGTACATGGCACAGGATGATAACGCAGGTTCTTTGTCATTCGGCATGTTCCGAATAGAGCAATGAGGTCATAGCCATCTCCACAGTGAGCACTGATTTGCTGCAGTCTCAAAAACACTTTTGTGTTGCCATTATTTTGACACACGGGGTGTCATTTTATGTTGGTGTGTTAAATTGTTAGAGAAAAAGACATAATTTCAACACAATATGTATTAAATTACTGTCCAGTCACATCGCTGCTGTCAAGTAAATTGACACAAACCGTGTAATTGCAACACATTGGCGAGTTAAAAACATGTCTGTGTTTAATGGGATAACACAGTTGTTGTGTTGAAACTAACACAAAGTGTGTCGTCCTTAACTAGAAACATGGATATGTTGAAAATAACACAGTTTCTGTTGTTTTTAGCACGTCCTTTAGAGAGTGCGCAGATAGCAAAGAGGCAGTGGAGCACAGAAAAGCCTGGGGCTTGAGCTGCACACCTCATGGCCCACCCCCAAACTTGACCTCAATTCAGCTGTAGAGTCACAGCCTCCTTACTGGGTCAGCGCAGGTCCGACGACACATTTTCTCTTCATTCCGTTTCAGTAAATTGAATTTTAAAATACAATCATCCCCCATTTGATGGCGAAGCAATGTGGGCTTTTTTCCCCATACCCCTACAGCATCATAGCGAGGGCTCCATGGAGGACAATTCAGGTACTATATGCATTGTACCTGTGTATGTTATATAGTTTATGCCTTCATGGTGGATTCTTCTTAACCTTTGCTGTTCCTGAGGTCAAGCTGTAAATTCACCTTCAAAAAGGCACTCCTATGGCAGGACCTATGGGATTTCTGTCGGCAGGGCAGGCCCGACCCTATTTCATCCTATGCAGGATGTCACTTCTAAGAGGCATTTTTACCCCACCGAGGTGCTGCTGGCCAGAGTTATTTGCGGTTGCGTGATTGACTCATGAATCTGTGAGATGGGAACAGGCCATGCAGGCAGCTCCTCCTCTTACTCCATAAATCAGGGACAGCAGAAATCCGAATCCCTTCACATTCACTTTTATTTTATATTATATTTAGCTTTTATTTTAACATATACATACAGGGAGAGAAAACCTCATGCTTATAATGGTTCAATGCATATACCTAATTAGCAACATCATTAATGTCAGATTATATATATATATATATGTATATGTATGTGTGTGTGTGGGTGTGTGTGTGTGTGTGTGTGTGTGTTACAGGTTTTTTTGTTGTTGTTGTTGCCTATTTGCTTCATTATCATTTCATGACTGGTTCAGGCTAGGATAAAACCTGAGACTTTTTCTCTGCATTACTTTGCTGAGTCGCCAGCTTTGCAGAAATCCTGGCATCTGGTCATGCTGTCATTCGCCAGCTCCTTAAGAGCCCTGTTAATACTGTGCTTTACAGGCGCGTCTGTCTGCTGGGGAATAAATCATTTATTGAAAACGGCCAAAAACAGAACTACACTTCTGCATTAAAGGGCTTTACAGTCGAGCGGTGTCCCTTTTAGTAACCAGAGTACTTAATGTCTGTGAATAGACATTGTCTGAGAGGAGCCATAGAGCAGATAACACTGCCTGCTAAAACACAATCCCTATTATAATCTGAATTAGCCATTGCATTCTTCAAAAGGAGCTCAGCCTCACACCATTAAGTAGAATAAAATCAATGCCTATTAGCTATGTTACTAATTAATTCAGAAATAGAGATTTTAGCACATGTATAAAGCATTAAAAGCTTTCGTGCACTGCGCTCCGGTCTTCTATCATTGGCTTGTGTTTTTGTAGTTGAGCCACACCTGGACTTGAATGCCAATGTGTGTGCTGTGCAAGAGAGCCATGCACTGAATGAGGGGCATACAGATGAGCTTGCCTCTTAACAACCACTGATAATGATAAAGAATGGTCTGCTTCACGGGGTCATAAAAGCACAAGGAGCTTTAGAGCCACTGATAGCAGCTCCAGGCAGCCATTCTTTTCCCCACTGCCCATTTCTCTTCCTTGCCATCATAATTTGCATGCAGGTTATAATGAGTCAACAGTGGAACTAGCTCTACATTTATTTTAAAAAATGACTGGTGATGCAGAGTGTCTCGTGAATGCAAATTCACAAGGATTAAAACAATCAAACTTGTCTGAAATTCCAATAGAGGATGTGCGAGATCAATCTGATGAGGCAGGTCTTTAGACAGGGCCATATTATTGCGATTTATCATGAAGCTGCATGTGTGAAACCGTCAAAGCGCCGAGGATGTTTAGATTGGAGAGGATAATCCAGGCAAATACTGATTTCCATTATATTTCCATTCCACTGAGGTAAAAGCAAACCTCGTTCCCTTAAATAAAGAACTACTGAAGCAATAGTCTTTCTAAATAGCAGTTTGCCGCACTCTCTGTATCACTTGTGTGTGTGTGTAATCTCTAGCACACACACACACACACACACACACACACACACACACACACCTACTTACCATTAATATATAAACCCTACTGAATCTGAGTTTAATAAGTGTTTGCCTGAAAGTTAGCTTTTTATCCATGCCCCCCTTTTGTGTATGTGCTGTAGGGACCAAATCCACTCAACTGAATGTGGACGTTCAGATGGAATCTACACAGGAAACTCAAGGTCATCAGGAAGTAACTTTCCCTACATTATTAATATGGGTAAAAAAAAAAGATACTGGGCATTTATTGAAATCAAGTCTCAGATGTCCTTAACCTTCAAGAAGTCTTTACCTTGTGATCAACTGGCCAGAGAGGAGGGGAAAAAGCAGCAAAGGATGGAATAAATGTTCAAGACCAGTTTTCAGCCTGAAGCAGCAGCACATTCATCACCCAGCTGATCTACCTCCCAGGCTCATGATTGCATTAATTAAATACTGGCAGCAAAAAGTCCTGATTTCATGCGTCAGGGTCGTTTTTGTCCCTTTTCATAATGTCATCTCATTACTGGAATTCCGTGTGAAAATTTGCATATAAATTATTACATTTGTAAGTCCTCCATTTCGCTTGCTTGACTTTATACACACTCAGAAGCCTGAGCTTTCACAGATGCAAATTTATTTAGATCCACTGAAATGGCACAAGCTGTGTTTATTTTCTTTATTTAGTTAGTTTTTTTTTAAAGAAGAAGAAGAAACTGTTTGGCAGCAAGATTGTTTCAAGATAAAACGAACCACTCACTGACTACTGTTCGTGCACCTATCCGTGCAGTGAAACACACACACACACTAGTAAACACACTAGGGGCAGTAGGCACATTTGCCCTGAGTGGTGGGCAACCCTATCCACAGTGCGTAGGAAGCCATCCACGGTTAGCAGTCTTGCTCAAGGGCACTTGAGTCACATAATGTTGGTTGAACTGAACTGGAGACCTTCTGGTCACAAGGTTGGTTCCTTAACCTCAAGCCCACAGCTGCCTGATATAAAATACATATTTCACAAATACCATTTTAAATATCAATTTGTATATACAAATCTATTTGTTCTAATCTAATTGATGTCAATAGTCAAAACCAACCCCAATGCCCGCCCCCAAACTGTCAAAACCACCCCCATCCAATACTCGAGCGCAAAAACTTCACTGGAGCACAAAAAGCAGTCGAAGGTAATTCACATGGCGCAAGAACAACTGCCGAATCAAGCAGGAAATTATTTTTTTTTTGACAAGAATATTTACACGCGCAAAATTTTGCATGGGGGCAGCCATGGCCTAGTGGTTAGGGAACCGGTCTCATGACCGGAAGGTCGCGGGTTTGATCCCCGCCCAGGGCAAGACACCTAACTCCCCTACTGCTCCCTGGGTGCTGTGGTTTGGGGCTGCCCCCCGCTCCGGGCAAGTGTGTACACTGCACCCTAGTGTTCACTGGTGTGTGTGTGTTTCACTGCACAGGTGGGTTAAATGCACATGTTCCTCTGTGTGCAAACACAGTAGGCAAATAGGTCACTTTTCTTTCTTTTAAAACTTGCAGGTTTATATTTTTCATCTTGTGTTTTAGCGCCCCCTAGTTTTGACATTAATCTGACGCCATATTGTCATACCATCAACAATTAACTACACACTGAAGTGACAGTCAAACTGCTACTGACAAGCCTATGCGACATACATGCTGGTGGTGGCCCAATAATGGTATGAAGTTTGTTTAGCTGGCATTCCATAGGACCCCTGGTATGTCTACAATGGGTCAACAATGTGTGTGCCTCCTTTCTGATGAGTTACACCCATTCATGTCCTGCATTTATTCTGATGGGTTTGGCCTCTTCAAACAGGACAATGCACCACCATACATGTCTAGAGAGGCCAAATTATGGATAGAGGAACTCAACGTTATCAAACACATCTGGGATGCCATGCAACGTGCTGTGAAACTCAGAAATCCTACACCTCAGAAAACAACAGAATTGTAGACCGTCCTTGCCCCATGCAGGACCTACCAAGTATTAGACTGGTAGACCATAAACCAAAACATCTTGCCTATAGTATTATCCATATTCCATTACCTACCCCTGCTATTTATTTGTGATTAGAAACATCCAGTAATAAAGAATTTGTAATAGAATTTAGGGGATAAAATCTTTGCTGGAATTAAAAAACATCAAAACATCGAGGATCGAGAGAAAATAGTTTTGAAATTAAAATATTACAAGCATTTTTTTTTACTTTAATCCTGCCTTCAATCATGTTTTGACTAAAATCTCTTCCCTTTTCATTTTCATTTTCATTGCTCTATGTTTCCTTTCCTAGACCGAGGTAACAAGACACAACAATCTGGTTCAGTGGCAGAGTAAAATTCCCAAGCTTAATGGCCCTGTGTAAAGAGCGGGATGCCATTCAGGAAACAAGCTGAGTATCGGAGAAAGGAGGGGGGGGGGATGCAGGAGATGGAAAAGAGAGGGAGAAGGAGATGCAGCTAGTACACATGGTATGCCATGAGTGGAATACAGATCATAGAAGGTTGGTAGAAAATCATTAAATGGTCAGTAACTCAGAAAACAACTTTAGGCAAACTTTTATTTAATAGATGATTTGGTTCATAGTCATAACAATTCATAAAAACCGACATAAATTGCTAATTATTGTGCTGTGTGGTTTAGAGGCAATGCAGAAGCTGTAGAGTGAAACTAACAGTGTATGCCACCTGGATATGTAATATAAGTCTTCACTAGTTCAAAGGGTTTAGTATAGCAATGACACTGTAATAAAGAGAGAGAGAGAGAGAGAGAGAGAGAGAGAGAGAGAAATACACTGAATAAACAGCCTGCATATCTTGGGGCTTCAGTCATATCAGATAGCATTTACAAAAAGTTGATATGTGGTCAGGCTCTTAAAGGTTATATAATTTAATTATACACTGAAGTGCTGGAAAAATGGTACTTAAAAAAAAAAAAAAGAAGGTACAGATTGCTGGTGGCTCCATAATGGTGTGGGGTTTATTTGGCTGGCATTTCATGGGACTGTCTGATAGGTGAACGCTGTGTGTGTGTGTGTCCTTTTCTGATGAGTTACACCAGTTCATATCCTGCATTCATTCGGATTGGTTTGGCCTCTTCAACAAGACAAGGCGATGCCACACACATCTAGAGCCATCATATTATGGTTAGAAAAACACCCGTCTGAGTTTGGGGTTTTGACATTCCCACCACCAGATCTCAACGTTATCGAACACATATAGGATGCCCTGCAACATGCTGAGGAATACAGAAATCTTACACTTCAGATTATAACAGAATTGTGGACTGTTCTGTAGGAGGTACTGTATGTTGTTCACTGCCTACAAATTAGTACTATAGTCGTATAGTAATAGAGGGCTAATACCACCCATTATTATTATTATGTTAGTGTGTATGAAAATGAAAATGTTTTGTTCCTTTTATATTACAGAAATTATCCACAATGTTTATTATTAATAAATAGTGGTATATAATTACACTGAATGTTGTGGAATAACAAGTTATTTCCTGTTATAACTTATAGTAACAGTAAACCTTTCTATATCTGAAAGTTGAAACAAAATAAGGCAAAAAAAAAAACACTGTTGTCATATTACAAAGAAACTGGAAAGCTTAAACTTGTTTGTACTGAAGATTTTTCTATGCTGGAAAATCTGAGACTCTTTCCATAAATATTACGTAAACATCTTCCAGCAAAGAAGAGCACCATGGTGATTATAGGCTTTTCTCTGTTAAAGAACCGCATGTCTTTTTTTTAACCCATTTTTAATAAGGTTTAGATTATGTGGACCATTCACTATACAAGCCTTTGTGTATGACTTGTTACTATAGAAACAATAAGATATTAGAAGCCCAATATTGTAAACCTGTCGTTCATGTTACAGCCAGAATTACAGTTTGAGTCGTGATGTTTTAAAGAATATAGCATTAATCCAGCCCTCCTGACCAGTCCGATTAGAGAATTTGATCCCACTGGAGGACATAATAACTTTTTATTCTATTGCCAAGACACTGCATAGATTGTTCAAACTGTTAACTTGGTTCAAAATCAATGCTCCTGATTCTATGCAACAATGTTGTAAAGTAACCATGGCAACAGTCACAAGTTATATATTGTATGTTATGACAAATGTCTAACATAAGCCCTTTATTATATCATAGATTTAAGCCAGCTATCTTATGATAGAAGTCAACCTGACAGGGGATACTTCTTGTGAGGTCGGAGTGGATGTGGAATTGATTTTAATAAGCATCATGACAGTTGCCATGAGATATGTGTCATCGGATCTGACAAAAAAGATGTAATAAAGGATGCCAACTAGTGCGCAATTAGGAGAACTAGCCACTGTGATATGAAAGTGACATGGCAGATGTCATATGCTGTTATTTGGTGTCATGTAAATGTATGTCCATCTGTATACAAGTGTCATGCAGCAATTATAGCTGCCAGAAGGTTATACGTCATACTATGATATTACATGTTCAGGAAATGATTGCAATAGTTTTGACCCAGGTTTTACTTTAGAGAACAGAACCGGCTGAATCCAGCAATCCGAGTTCAAATCTTGGTCTTGGAACCTTCCCTTTATTTATAGGGACAATCATGTCTTGTGGTTAGAGAACCAGCCTTGTGACCCAAAGGTCACCAGTTTAATACCAGCACTACTGAAGTGCCCTTGAGCAATGTACCTAACCCCCATCTGCTCACCAGGTGCCATTTATATGATTGCCTTCTGCTCTGGGCAAATGTGTTCACCTCCCTCTAGTGTGTGTATACTGTATATGCGTGTTTCACTTCATGTATGTGTTGAATGCAAGCAGAGTGTATGCAAGCAGAGTGGTCAATGAGTGGTTGACTTTCACTTTAATAACTGATATTTTTGCCAGCATGGTGGTGTTTCTCTAGGTGTGAGGGTTTTTAGTAAAGCTGACATTCAATTAGCACAAGTGCACACTGTATGATTCAGAGGATGACATCAAAAGTAATTATCAAGTAGTGAAGCAAATGCATGGTCACAGCCCCAGAGCCAGAATGGTTACATCACTTTGTGTATTTGCATATGTGTGTGTGTGTGTGTGTGTGTGAGAGAGAGAGAAAGAGAGTAAGAGAGAGAGAGACAGAGAGAGTAATACAGCCATGCTTTTATGTTTTTTTTATAGCATCCTCTGCCCTCCTGAACAGTTATTCATGTTTGATTGCACATATCTCCTTGCAAACATAATCGAGATGTGTATCAGCCGTGTTATAGGTGCAGCCCTACAGCCACTCGCTTTAATCATCCTCAATTCAATAAAATTCTACATTTAGTAGGCTCTGTCTGAAGATCTCGATGTGGTATTAAAGCTTGCCACAAAATGTCTGCCAGAATCCTGTGTACTTGTGTACTGTGTTTTTGGATTAAACTGTACCTATAGACAACGCAGTCCACAAGAACAATTTGTTACCAGCAGCACAAAGAGACAGAAATAGAGCTTGAGCAATCACAACACATTGACGCATTAACTGTTCCTAGTTTAATTTTGGACTCGCCTACACTTCTCCACTAATATTCCTCCTGCACCTTCGTTTCTGTGCAATAAAACATACTCTGTTAGAAAAGCCATGGGTGTGGGTACAGTGTACACAGATCAGCCATAATATTAACACCACCTACTAAAACATCCACCAAAACAGTTCTGCCCTCCACAACACCTCTGAAAGTTTACTGTGGTATCTGGCACCAAGACATCCTTCTGTGGATATTCTGTGGGATTAGTCCAGATGGCCTAGCCTTTGCTCCCCAACCATATCAGTAAGTCTTGGTCACCCTTGACCCTGTCACTGGTTTATGTGTTGTCCTTCCTTGGACCACATTTGGTAGGTATTGGTTTGTTTGGTACAGTGGTAACATCATTGGCTCCCATGTGAGAGACCTGGGTTTGATTCCCGGTTTGGGCAGCCAGTCTGTGCTACACCAATAAGG
>JAOVVF010000051.1:9391909-9406607 GCA_028565595.1 Duopalatinus emarginatus
CTAGAGCTCTTCGTGCTTCAAGTATGGCCCGACTCGACCCGCCATCATCCAAGACACATAGAAGGCAAACATCCAGAGTCTTCTCTGTTCTGGCACCAAGGTGGTGGAATGAACTTCCCCTTTATGTCCGTACAGCAGAGTCACTTTCTGTCTTCAAACGCTGGCTAAAAACTCACCTGTTCTGCAGCACTTAATTGAAAAATAAATGTTTGTGAACTGTTTGTCTCTTACTCAAGTTTTGTGATTTTTAATTATTGTCGTCTTCTCTTTGCAGGTTGACTAGTGTAGAAAGTTTTAGACAATTGATACTGCATGGCTCATTTCTAGTAGGATTCTGGTCTGAGTTCTTCAATCCTGATTTACCTTTACTAGTTTCAGATACTCCAAGAATATAACTAAGCACTCTTGTAAGTCGTTCTGGATAAGGGCGTCTGCCAAATGCCGTAAATGTAAATGTTTAACAAAAAAAAGAAAGAAAAGAAAGAAAGTACATGTGTGAGCACTGCTGTCCTTTAAAACTACTTATTAAGACTTGATGTGAACAATCTTTAGGAGTCACATAATCAGTTCCACCTACACTAACATGCCAGAAGTCATCTAAAAGCAGTATGATCAGAGGACGCTTTTGGAACCCGTATAAGAAGTGTAGTGTTATCTTGTGAGTGAGGTTGAAGACCGACTAGTATGCTCGGTTTGAACAAGACATGATAATGGATGCAAGATGGATGAGACTTTTGATTTAGAAAGTTGTGCAGGCATTTAATCATTTCTCGATCCATAGTGTCACATGTGTACTGGGAATTCAAAGATGTACATGTCACAGAAGGCATTACCACCCACAGTGGATGAGCAATAGTCACTCATGGGTTCTTAATGATTATGACCAGCACTGTCTAGCTAGAACTGTCCAAGCGAACAGCCAAGTGAGTCTGGTAGAAATCACATACATATCTATAGGCATATCTATAAGAAATAGCAGCAGCAGACCGACCAGAGTGCCTCTGTTAACACCATAATACTAGACAGTGCCTAACATGGGCTAACTGTGGTTGCTAACTTGACCCTAGAGGACAGGCAATATGTGGCATGGTCCAATGAGTCATGGTACCAATTGTTTCAGGTTGATAGTAGGGTGGACCCCGTGAAACCATGGACCCCAGTTGTGACAAATAATATAAATAAACTACACCTGTCTTGAAGTGCCTTTCAGTCCACAACAGCAGTAAGCAAGCACCATTAAGACCAATGAACTCTTCAAACCAGTGAGAGACAAGTGTTGTGGAGAACATCCCATTGAGTTCCATTAAATCTATTACAACAAAATGGAAAAAATGGCACCACTACAATCCTGACAAGAGAAGACTATACACCAAAACTCACAGACCAGCAAGGAGGACACATTAAACAGAAATTCAACAAAGAGACCAAAGATAACACTGAAGGAACTGCAAAGATCCAAGCTGAGATGGTGGTGTGTGTCCACTTTAAGCTGTACAGTCCACAGAACAGGGTTTTGTGATAGAGTGGCCAAAAAAAAGCCATTGTGTAAAGGAAAACACATTTGGAAGAAGGTTCTTTGGTCAGATAAGAAATCATGGGCTGTGATGAATGTGGTGCAAAACTAACATTTCTCTTGACTATGAAAACACCATTCCCACAGTGGAGCATATTGGTAGCACCATCATGCTGTGGGATGCATTGAAGGGAATATAATTGGCAGATTTGAGAAAACCTCAGATTTAAAACCCCAAACATGCTACACAGGAGAGGTTTAAAGTGATTAAAAAAAGCCCAGATGTTAATCCAATTAAAAATCTGTGTTTGTGAAAAAAACTGTGAAAAATATTTCTGTACACCAACACGCTGGTAAAACAGTGGTTGTGGGTTCAATGCTTGCTCTGGTAGGCGAAGAGGAAACACAAAATTTCTCTAGATGTAAGTATGTGTGCATGAATCCCTGAGATGAATTAACGCCCTGTCCGGGGAGTTTTCCTGCCTTTATTCCGGGTGGATGGGAGTGAGAGACTAACCAACACATCTAAACTGATGGAACAGTATTGCCTTGAAGAATTGGGAAAAATTCCCAATAGCTAGGTAATATGCTGAGGTAATAGAGAAAAGATGTATTCTAAGTACAAAACTGGTAAAACACCACGACGCAAATCCTCACATGCCTTGTCACAAAGCAATTTCTGGGTCATGGGTACAGTAGATAGTGGTCTACAGATAAATCATCAAGCAAGAACCCATCAATAAATAGAAAAAAGGAAGCCTTAAGACTAAAGTCTGCCCTAAGCCCTCTGGTCCTCTTTCATGGGTCCCTCGAGTCCTCAGTGGTGCAAGGGGGTAATAACAAAGTACAGAATAACAGAGTGTTCAGGACACAGTGTCGATGTTATTACCTATAAAACTCTTTTTAGATCTGGATGATGATGATAAGGGCCAAATTGCCTTGTCTGGGTCAGAGCATCTCCAAAACAGCTGGGGTATGCAGATTACTTCTGTGCAGTGGTTAGTACCAACCAAAAGTGCTCTAAGGAAGGACAACCAGTGATCCAATGCCAGGGTCTAATTACAGGTCTCACTAATATGCTTAGAAAGCAAAGGCTAGACTGTCTGGTCTGATCCCACAGAAGATCCAAAGAAAGAGGATGATGTCAATGTTGATGACTTATTATTAGAAATCTCGCTTAAGGCATGTTCTGCTTTGCCTGGTATGAAAGCATCTATTTTCACTGTTCATGAACCATTAGCTGTTAGCAAGCAGCCAGCTAGCCGGAAGGGATAACAGTAGGCATTGAAGAATTTGGATACAGAAAATGGCCGCAGATTTCCTAAAATAGGAAGCCACTTATAGACGTTTAAGCTTGCTCGAGATACATTGACTGTGGTTCACAGAGGGCAGCTTGCAGAGTCTTGCCATACGACTGAAATCTAAACAGTTTAGCCTGTTACAGCATTCTCGTATGTCAAAGGTGTTCCTGCTGCTGTGGTGCACAGCACAACCGTGTCGAAGTCGCAATTCAAAGAAACACTGGCAAACAAAGTTTTCCTCCTCAAGTAAATATATAGAGGATATATTCCCATCAGTAGGTCGCCAGGCAACAGTGTCCTAGTGATCCAGATCCATGGTGATAAAAGGATAATGAGCCGATAAGGGCACAGCATGGCTTTGAGAAACAGCCTGGCTTCTTACTGGAAAGGAGAACAGAACACCGCCCATACAGCATCCAGGCAAATTCAGCATGTTTTCTAAAATCAGACATGTGACCGAAGAAAAATCGTTAAAAGCCTTAAAAGCTGACACTAAACGGGCCCGGCAGAGCACTAAATCAGTGTGAGCTGGTGTTAAATCTGAACGCAGAGCTAAACTGTGAACATGTCATCTTAAGGTTTTTGGTTTTTTAGCCCTGGCTTCATAGCAGTGTGTGATGATTCTGCCTGCAAGCTCAAATCTTTACACCTCAAAAGCATCCTCTTCCATGTAGTCTTCAAAATCCTGCTGTATTCTCCTGGAGTCAGTGTGCTCCATACTGTGAACCGTGCTGATTATTAAGCAAAAACCAGAGCCAGGAGTAAAACCAGGTGAAGAAGCTTCAGGCTGGGTGATGGAGTGTCTTTTAACTCCTGCACTGCATCAAAGATGGATACATTGTACATTAGGGGAATATCGGTTATGCATGTGTCACCGAAGGACAGAATAAAGAGTCTTCACTCAGGATATATAGGGTTGAAGCACAACATTTTTTTAAAATCAGTGGTTTTTAGTGATGGCTGGTTATGATAATGATGCTGCGCCTGAAAAAATGAAAATGATTATGTTTGAGACTTATCAAAGAGGTCTCATCATGGACAGAATATGATGTATTTCATACACATAGGAACACACGCAATGGCAGATCCTTGATTGTTATTTTCAAGTCAAGTGTTTCTAGCCTTCAATTTTGCCCTCTCTCTTCCAGGAAGCAAATGTGATAAACAGAAAACCTGCACTTGCATTTTACCCAGCACCTTAATTTATACAACCATAATAAAACCAGAAAAACTGGTACACCAGTCTAATACCTCGTGGGCTCCCTCACAGGGCATAGACTCACAAGATTGTGGAAATATCCTGTAGGCAATGACACCATGTTTTCTGAAGAATGGTCCACAATTCTGTTTAGTCCGAGGTTTAGGATTTCTGTGTTCCACAGCGTGTTGCAGCCCAGATGTTTTCGATAACGCTGAGATCTGGTGACTTGGCAAAACCACAGATTCTCAGATGAGTGTTCTTCTAACCATAATTTGATGCCTCTAGATGTGAGTGGCGGCATATTGTCCAACTGGAAAAGGTCAAACCTATCAGGAATGAATGCATGAACGGGTGTAACTCATCAGAAATGAGGCACACAGTGTTCATATGTTGTATTGAGCAGTATATATGTACCAGTGTATATGTACCCCAGTTTTTCTGGCACTTCAGTGTATATCTCTATGAGTAAAATGGATTTTAATTCAACAATGTCTTACATTTTGCTCCTAAGGTAGTTATGATAGATTATTTTCATATTCATTTTCACTTCATTCCCGGTAATTATTAATACTCCTTCTTTTGTATTTCATTTGTTTCTACTCAGTCACTGCTAACGATGTCTTATGGATGTCACTGAAGCAAGCTGAAATACATTATCCCCAATGCAGACAAAATTCACTCTGTGTAAACACTTGACATGTGTCTGTAGTCTGGGTTGGAAAAAAATCAGCCCCAGCCTCTGCTTCATGCTATTCTGTGTCTTTTATGTATAACCAGTATACCAGCAGTGGTACTGCTATTCTTGGTTCCACAAATAATTACAAAGAATCCAATTTAAGCCAGAAAAACATATGTGAATGCCACAAATCCAGCTTTAATTTTAGAGAGATGGAGCTGCACCAGCTGCTCCTGGTGATTCACACCTAAAAACACAAATTGCTTGAAATTTGTATGAAGGAATGTTCAAGGGCACCATCTTCCTTTAGAATATTAAGCAAAATATGATGAGTTGAAGAGAACAATGTATTTCTTCAATATATAATCCTTCAGTAAAAGCAGAGAGAGGAATCTTTCACTTGCAGTTCAAAAGCCTGATTGCAAATCAAAGCCCTGACTGTTGGAATAAAGCTTACCAGCAGTACAAGCAGGACCTTAATGCCCATGATTGCTGATACCTGGCAGTCACATCGTCTCCCACAGAGAAGCGGCCTGATTGTCTAGAACAAGGCTCCAAGTTTTTGAGACCCAACCTCCACTTTGCCCAGAAGTCAGAAAAGCAGGAGGGCTAAGAGCTGAAATGGCTCCGCTTTTTGGAGCGCCGAGATGCTCAACAGAGCAATGGTTCCCCCTGCTGTTTCCTCATGATATTACTGTCAATATTTTTTTTATGTATGTATTAACTACATATCTGACTTTGGTAGAGTTGAGTATTGACGTGATGACAATTACATTCATTCAGCTACCAGTAACTGTAATATCCTGCTCAAGTAGCGATGCAGCAGAAGCCTATCCTAGTAACACTGGAAACAAGGTGGAAATACACTGTGAATGGGACACCATTCACACACACTCCTGTACAACTGAGCTATTTAGAGTACTCGAGAACCTGAAACCTATTTGGAAATGCGGAGAACTTGCAGAGACATTAACATTAACCCATGTTTAGGAGTGAATCAGGGACACTTATAAGGCAGCAACACGACCTGGTGCATCCTCATGCTACAATGTACCTACCAAAATTGGTTCAAGAAAGACAACTGGTATACAGGTGACAGGGTCATGGGCACCTAAGGCTAGACCATCTGGTCCGATCCTATAGAATATCTACAGAAGGATCTGTTGCTAGTGTTTTGGTGCCACACACCTTCAGAGGTCTTGTGGAGCTCATCTCTAGACAGATCAATGTGGTTTTGCCAGCTGTTTAGGCAGGTGGTTTTAAGATTAGGGCTTATTTGTGTGAAAGTGAAAAAGAAAGTGCCTACTGTGCTTGCACACATACGAATGTGACCTCAGCATTTGACCCATCCATGCAGTGAAACACACAAACTAGGGGGCAGTTAACACACTTGCCCGGAGCAAGGGGCCGCCCCAGACAACGGGGCCCAGGAAAGCAGTTGGGGCAGTTAGGTGCCTAGCTCAAGGGCACCTTAGTCGTGTCTTGCCCTGTGCAGGGATCGAACCCGGGACTTTTCAGTCTTGAGACTGGTTCCCTAACCACTAGGCCAATGCTGCAACAACACCGTGCAGACACCACGGTTTGCATGGTGTTGTGATGGGCTGGCATCCAGTACATGCTGTATTTCTTATGCCCAGGATCCATTACAGCTCTTTTCAGGATGGAAGCAGTTAAAGATGAATGAACGAACTATTCGCATATTAGTATGTATACTGACGGAATCTACTTGCCCTTAGATTAGCCTTCGACTTTAACTTTAACTGAGATTCTTTTCTCAGTACTGGGGAAAATGTTAAGATTCGTATCAGTGCTAATGACACACGCTATAAGATGAAGTCTAAAATACTTTAGATTCCGTGCACCATCATATGGACAAAGAAATATTGAAGATGTACCACATATCTACACTGTGGAGTAAAAAGAAATACTTCCAAACTGTTATCAGTATGCAGCGCCCTTCCATAAAATGTAAGAAGATAGTGTATAATAAAAAATATGATGACAAAGAAAAGATATGCCTCAGACCCGAACAGATGTGCCGGCGTTCATAATTAGCATTGGAAGAGAGTGTGCGCCTTGTGCCTCTGTGACCTTGGAGGCAGATAGTGAGTGGAGAAGCTGAGAAGGAAAAGGGAGATAACGAGAGAGACCAAAGACACAAAGCAGAGGTGAATTTCAACTCCTGCTTCACTCTGAAGGCCTGCTGTGGAAGAGGAAAATTAAGAATAAAAAAAAATAAAAGGAAAGGAACGCATGAAGCAGCAGCATTCAAAGGTTTTATTAACATATATACAAAATACTGTGAGAGAGCACTTAATTATCCGATTCCTGGTTAGCTGAGGCCGTGAAGACGTGAGCACTCGAGACGTCACTGAACTGGAGGTAGTCTTGCAGAAGTGTGGGAACAGGCAGCTGCCTAACAAAGGAGGGTTTAGACAAAGCATCGCTGCCCACTGTAGCTCTTACAGCAAGTCTGCACAGATGAGTCAGATCGGGAACATTCTCTGGAACATGGAGAAATGAAGCAGTTACAATACACAGTGTACACTGAGTGCCAGAAAAACTGGCCTGTCCAAAATACATAAACTGGAGACTCCATAACAGTATAGGATTATTAGATTATTAGATTGGGGTACCAGTTTTTCAGTTTACTGGATAGACAGGAAGCAGTAATATTAACTCTGACGGTGTGGTTGTGCCTTCTTAATAGTCTTTACCGAAATGCTTGTGCGGCGTCCAAGTGCTCTCTGCTCTGCGCCGAGAGAGGATGTGAAGCAACGTTGAGGGCAGAGTCTTCCAATTAATAAACTCCAGCAAGAAATTAAGTACGCTGGACTCAGCCTCTTCTAGCCTGCATATGATTAAAATATCACATGGGAAATAATGTAGATGGAGGAAGTGAGAACAACATGCAAATCATAAAAAGTAATAATAAGGGTAGCTGACGTTTAAATATAAAAAAAATAGCTGGACGTTGCCTCTTTGTTTCTTACATTGTCTGTTGAAGGAGAAGTAAAGGATCTAGTCCCGCTTTGAGCAGCCGTGGAAGCCAATATGAAGCATGAGCCACTTTACTGAGCGCTGCCTGAACTAGTGCCTCCAGCTGTTCGCCCTTAGGCAGGCCAGCATATTCCAGGATGAGCGACAGATGTTCAGGTACGTGGCCCTGCAATGTCAATATGTATGTATCCAGATTGACGCAGGCTCCATCAGCCAGCAGCATCCTTGTGATCTCTTGACTCTGGTGGAAATCGCTGCCTGGACTGAGTGGATAGGGAAATATACTATAAACACTGTGCCAGACTGTATAAAAAGTGTGTTTTAATGTGTTCATACCTCCAGGAGTTACACCAGAGAGCCATGTCTAACGGGCAGCAATATCCAAACTCCCTGCAGCTCTGAGCATCTGGACTGTAGCCTTCTCTAAGCAGAGGCCGGAGGCTTTCCACTTGACCACTAAACACTGCCAGATACACTGGACTGACCTTTCCCTCGCCCTGGTCACACGCCCGGTCCGTCACCGGAATCAGTTTCTCCAGAATACTGTAGAGGAGTACAAGTAATAAGTGTATGGGTTAGTAGGACAATCACATTCCCTGGTTGTAATGCCATGATGAAAATCAGATTTCTTCATTGCATGTAATATATGTATTAACAACATGTACTTCCATGTTGTCCTGTGCATGCATCAGTTGCTGTAAATATGTTTATGCAGTATGTACTGTATGTTTATCTAATTTCAATAATTCATTTTAATAATTAAGTGTATAAGTGTGATCACCATCCAAAAAAAAGATAAAAGAATGAACAGCAAACACCATAATTGATCAAATTCATGCTCAGAACATACACCAAGCAGGGCTGGGGGCTTAATGCCAGGACAGCTCATAGGCCATTTTCTTGGCAGAAGCGGTCAGGCGGGATATTGTCATGGGGCTTGATATACATGCTTTAATTCCTGTAACTGTAGGAATTTGTTTACTGTTTCAGCTTTGTTTTGGGGTTAGATGTCCTTCAAAAGTCAGCAACTTTTGTGGTTATAAGTTGTGCATTCAACAATTACACACTCAAATGTTATAGATTTCTGCAGTCTGAGTATCTAAACACTGAAGTAGTGGAAAAACTGGTAGCACAAAACCTGATACCGGGATCTCAGGACGGCAAAATATGACGGGCCACTGACTTCACATGCTTGTGGAAATATACTGTAGGCAATAAACACCATACTTTCTGCAGAACGGTCCACAATTGTGGTGAGTTTTTTGCAAGGCGAGGTGAGAATGGCAGAACCAAAAACTCAGATGAGTGTTCCTCTAACAGTAATTTGGCGTCTGTGACATGTGTGGTTGTGCATTGTCCTGTTGGAAGAAGCCAAACCCATCAGAATAAATGAAGAACATGAAAGCAGGCACATCTTAGGCATGAATAATAGTCATAACGCAATTCGAGCAGCGCAGACGTTCGGAACTGAAGAGGAGCAATATAAAAGTTTTTTTATTTTAATAATTTCTATATTAATAATTTCTTCTGAGTTAAAAAAAAAACATTCTAAGGTTAAAAAAACATTTGGGGATTTAAAAAACGGCTGTGATGTGACGTCACATGACATTGGAAAGATGGCGGATCTAGTGTGTCCGAGGCTGTGCATACTGCTCGCTCACATACTGGAATTGCACACTGCTTTAACGGTAAAACAGTGCACACTGCTTCGAATTCAGTATGTACTGCTTGAGTATGTGATGTTTTTTTTGTATTAAACATACAGACTTTCCGGCATACCTGATGCGACTGAACTGGGCTGCAGCGTGGATGGGAAGCTGCCACTTGTCTTCATTGCAGTAGAGATTTGAGTCTGCCTTATGGGCCAGAAGCAGCTCGACACATGATAAATGGCCTTCCTGAGCTGCAATGAGCAGCGGGGTGGCCATGTCCTTCGCCTGGCAATTCACATTTGCACCTATAGGAGTTACAGATAAAAATCACTCATGCTTGCACATGCTGTAACATCTGCAGTTATAATTCTCGAGCCCTCTCTTTTTTTAATTCCCACTTGTTCTGCATTTCCCTGCTGATCAATACAGCAACTCAATATAAGAATAAATACCAGTGTCATGCACTGCAATATGGTATTGCTGTAATAAAACGAAACAATAAACACTGCCCGGTATACAGCACAATAATCATAAGCAGCTAAATAAATCATTGAATAAACAAGCTCACCGGCATTGGCGAGGATGTCCAGACACTGGTGATGTCCATACTGTGCAGCGACGAACAACGGCGTGATCCCGTAGTCATCCACGGCTTCAAGAGAGCACACACTCACCAGGAATTTTACAATCTCTATGTGGCCCTGGAAGAGAAAAAATGATGACTATGACATCTAGGCTTCCTGACTACTGACAAAATAGGATTATAGCTGTAGTCTAAAGGTGGCACAATGCATCATTTAAAATTACAGTCTAAAACACTAGGCTTGAGGGACTGAATGCTAGTGCAAGAACCACTCATTGACCAGTGTGTAGTGGAACTGACCTCTGCATGGCTCAGTCCATGCCATATCAACCACAGGCTCCCAGGTGAACATCTCAAATTTTGATGTTAATCGACCATAAATTAACCTTATGGTGAGTAATGTACACCCACAAAATCTTGGGGTGAAATTCCTACTATTTCCGAAGTTATGTAATATTTAATACATCTTTAATGTTATGTGCCACACCCCTTTTTCATAGTTGTAATTTGCTGCTATGATCCTTAGGGGTATTTGAAGGGTCATGTCTTCATAAACAAAATGGTACCCTGTCTCAGTTTTGTCTCTTCTTTCAGAATAAGAATGAAGGTCGGTGTGAGCAGTAGCAAGTTATGAGCCTGCCAAAATCCAATTCTGGTTGGCGGCAAACCCTATTTTTGAGCCTAGAGTCACAGGATTATCAAAAGGTCTGGACCAAAGATTATACTGGAATATTGTTATTTGGGCAAGATACTATAAGCAAATAAAGTATTACCCCAGTTGAAGACAAGATCTCAGATTTATAGGCATGCAAAAATGATCACAATAAATAAATAAATACCCCTTCCTACAAGTGGATAATTGACTATATGGACAGTTATTAGTAATGAACTTAACACTGCTGAAAGATACATATCTCAGCTATAATTGGTGTAAATATAATAATCTAAAGTATGATTATTATCAAAATCTGAGATGGTTAACTGAGAACTTTTCTGAATATTGGTTGATTTGGCATGGAATGAACCTCATCCATGCATAGTAGCACACACACACTAGTGAACACACACTAGGGGGCAGTGAGAACAAATGCACAAAGCAGTGAGCAGCCCCATCAATGGTGCCCAAGAAGCAGAGTTGCACATCAAGGGCACTTCAGTCAAATCCCCAGTTGCAGGGTTCAAACTAGGTACCTTCCAGTCACAAGACTCGTTCCATAACCACAAGCCTACGGCTGACCTCATGCATCATGATAGGCAACTAAGTTGGCCATCTGTCTCGGTTAGAATTTACAGATTATTAACAAAACCTCAGATGCACCATAAAGACCATTTTCTATTGGCCACCATGGACTATAACAACTTCCCGGCTCCATATGTCCTGTGATCATTCAAGCAATTGATTCTGCATGTCCTTAGAAATTACCATCTGCAAGATACAGTACTAAATTACACCACAGCACTGTAAAATGTTCAAATCTGTTTTTTCTTCTACAGCAGCTGTGAGGATAATTTTGCCAGCAAGGTCAATATTAATGCTCAAAAGGGGATGTTTTCTGTGAGAAGGCATTTGTTAAAATCTCCAGAGTTAACATTTTACAACAGTCTGAGTTAAAGCTGTCATTTTATGTTTTATGACGTGGGGGGCTCACTGATTTCTCTGTAACATGACAAGACGCTGTTTCTGTATTATTAACTTAAGCAGATGCGGGAAAACAATCTGACAAGAAAAGGTTTTTAGGTGTTTTACATACCCTGTATAACATTAACACCACATGCCCAAACAGCCACAAAATCTACTCTGACCATTTGAGTCATGGACTCCACAAGACCTCTTATTTACATATTAACCACTGAATATTGGGAACAGCTCATAAGACCTGCTGTTTTGGACATGCTCTGACTCCAGCCATTCCTATTTGGTCCTTGTCAAAGTCACTCAGATTCTCAAACCTGCCCTTTATTCCTGCTTTCAACACATCAACTTTAAGAACTGACCGTTTACTTGTTTCCTAATAGACGACACCCCTTGACAGGTGCCATTGTAGGAGGTTACCATTGTTATTTACTTCACCTGCAAGTGGTTTTGTGTTGTTAATGTTATGGTGTAAGTGATGACTGAAGCTAATTGGTGTGTATGTTTCATGTTTGATGTGACTATAAAACAATATTGTAGTTGGCAAATAGTTGTGGTTTATAAGGAATCATTTATTTTATTATTATTATAATATTATTATATAAGAATGTTCTGTAATTAGGGAAAAAAGAAAAGTAGGTTGGTAACCGCTTCATGCCAAGCTGCATCACACCATCCCACTGCTGATTATTTTCCTAGAACAGAACAACCCTGAATGCGTATTCCTTATATTCCTGTAAGAGGTTGTAATATGAAATCAGCAGATTAAAAAACAAGCAAGATAACAGCCATGACAATAGTGATGGCCAAATACAGTGAGGTGCTCATTGACCACTGTGCTTGTACACACAGGAATTCGACATCCGCATTTAACCCACACATGCGGTAAAACACACACTAGTGAATGTGCATGACAGGGTGCAGTGAACACATATGTCCGGATCGGTGAGCAACCCCATCTATGGTGCCTGGGGGTTAAGTGCTTTGCTATTGTGGGGATCGAACCAGGGACATTTTGGTCACAAGGTTGTTTCCTTAACCACAAGAATAGCCTTCCATCTTGGACCCTATGCTCCAGACAGCTAAAGTGCTTTACAGCTAAAGTACAAAACTGATTTAGGAGTACCTTATAAACAGCCTGATGAAGACAGGACCAGCCTGAGATGAAGTGTGTTCCATTAACCTCTGCTCCTTTGCTGACCAACAGCTCTACCACGTCTTTATGGCCACTATCCACAGCTTTCAACACAACAGACAAAAAATACAGCAGGACATTACTTAAAAATTAAACATGCATGGATATGTGTGACCTTTTTCTTCTCTTACCTGCAAAAAGTGGGCTGGAGAGGTCATTGGACATCCTGTTGAGATCTGCCCCAGCCCTTATGAGGCGCCATGCTGCCCGGAGGTGGCCGTTCTTCGCCGCAAAATACAGAGGAGTTTCAGAGTTGTGCGTTAGTGAGTTGACATAGTCTTCGCAGCTATCTGTAGAGCTCAACAAAGGTTACAGAGGAGGAGAGCGGTTAGAAATTAGTTCATATTATAGATGACATTCAAATTTATACAGATTGGTGATGGCTCCATAATGGTATGAGGTTTGTTTAGTTGGAATTCCATGGGACCCCTGGTATGTCTTCAATCATCTCTGACAGGTGAACACTGTGTGCCTCCTTTCTGACGAGTTACACCAGATCATGTTCTACATTCATTCTTGTCTGTTTCAACAGGACAATGCACCACCACACACCATTAGAGACACCACATTATGGTTAGAGGTACACTTATCTGATCATCAAGTCACCAGATCTCAACGTTATTGAACACATCTGGGATGACATGCAATTTGCTGTCGAACAGAGAAATCCTAAAAAGGAAGTATGGTGTTTATTGCCTACAGAATATTTCATGGAGACCGCGCCCAAACACACAGTTTTATTTTAAATTTAGCAATACAGTATTTTGAGCCTGTGACGCGATGTCATGTAACTGCACGTAACGCAATGGCCCCAACTGCAATGAACCAGCTTTGGGGGGACCAGCTTGCAAAAGGTTGAGAACCGCTGCTTTAGAGTATACGTTAGGACAGTCTGCAAATTAGGTCATGTGACCATTAAGGGACACTACAGAACTAAAATGCATAAAATTATGTTCACATTTCAGATACATGGTGAATTACTAACCATGTGCATTGAACTATGGTTCATTCTTCACGGTTCATTTCACTATAATTGCCTAATATTTTTTCACTGTTCTCTTTATAACATTGTTGTACGTTAGTAATTTTTCCCCTTTCAAACTGTCACAATTACTTTGTACATCAACATGGTTTTCAACAAATTATGTATTACATCTAAAATGCATAATTCAGATCAAATTATGCCTTTATGTCAAGTCATTATGGAATATAAATAGGTCTGAAATTATGGTGAGTTTTATTATGGAGACAATTTTTCATTCTAGATAAATGGAAAACAAATTCACATGTACATTTCATAAATGCTGTTAAACTGTTAAGGCATTAATTCATAAAAGCTAAATGTTAAGTTATTAATTCAAAGATATTACTAAAGCGTTAAGTGATTAAATACAAATCAATATAAATCATTTGATGTTTTTATAACCACAGGATAACAGACACTTTGGAAAGGTCTTTAAAAATGCCAGTGCCATGTGTCTTCACTGATCTGCTACAAAGAAAAGTAATTTCACAGGCTGGTTAAATGAACTCACTTTATACTCACATAGGCCACTATAATAGTGTTTAATAAATTCACAAGGCAATGATGTGATCATACCAGCATGCATGCATTACACAAATATCAATCATATGATAATGAACTTTGCTAAGCACAATTAATTCTCAGGGCACACATTTAGAAATTAATAAAGCATGTCTCCATTCATTTAGGTTCAGCAGCTGTTAAATCGCCTGTTGTGGTTATGATAATCAATATTGTTTTATACAGTATCTCACAGGGCAGCATTTACCTTTTTTTATTGTAAAGGTATGAAACACAACAGGAATGCATTTTAAGGGTATGATAAAAAATAAAACTTGATTTAAAGTTATTAAACCGTTTACATAACTAAGGAAATCTGGGACAACCACCATATATTTTCCATATATGTTCAACCAGTG
>JAOVVF010000051.1:9406707-9417985 GCA_028565595.1 Duopalatinus emarginatus
AATATATTTATGTTTGTAGTTGTAATGTGACAAAATATGGAAAAGTTCAAGGGGTATGAATACTTTTGCAAGCCACTTTACTTATTTATAACCTTTTCCTCATTACAAGTTGAGCCTATTTATATATTTGAGAGTGTTGTGAAAATAAGAATTAAAAAGAAAAAACACACAAAAATAATAAGGCTCTTTGGGGATTTGTTTTCTTGTTACAGTAAGAAAAACTGCCACTAGTGGGGCAGTAGGGGCTCAAAGGTTAAAGCTCTGGGTTACTGATCAGACGTTTTAAGCCACATCACCACCAAGCTTCCACAGTTGGGTTTTTAAGTGAGGTCCTTAAACCCTGTCTGCTGCAGGGGTGATGTGTCCTGGTTGGCCACTGGAGTACTGTACTGTTGTGCAATGTATATGTGACAAAATACATGCTTCTCCAGCTTCATATAGATATGGTTTGCCAATACTGGAAAAGACAAACTCAAATGACGGTCTCAGAACTTCAGTACCTGACCTCACTAATACTCTAACAGCTTCATGAACACAAATCAACAGAACTGTGGCTCAAAATCTTGTGGAAAGCAAAATTGGGAGAGCAGGATGTCAGGTTCGATGGTCAAGTGTCCACAAACTTTTGGCCATGTATTGTAACAGCACAGACCGCTATACAACCCTGCAAACACGTGTCATTGTCTACTTTGTTGTACACAAATAAATATATATTTTCTAAGATTCCTCACAATACACAAATCCACCACAGACACTGGACAAGGTGAACATGCTGAGAAACAAGGAACCAGTCTAGAAGAGTTTCTGTGACATTATCGTTATTGTTAAAGTAAGAGACACAGGTTCAGTGTGTAACTGACCAGACGTGGTGAGCAGGACACGGACACACTGCACATGTCCTCCAGCAGCAGCTTCATGTAAAGCTGTCCAGCCGCGGTTATCCTTCACATCCACCGGGTGACCTTTCCTCAAGAGTCTCTGTAACAGTCTGGAGTCTCCGCTCCGCACTGCAAGAGCCACCGCCGAGCAAGTGTCCTCATAACACTCTGTGAACATCATCTCTCCTCACCTGTCTCTTCTCTCCTCTCCTATTCTCTCCTCTTCTCACCTGTCCTCTTCTCTCTTCACCTGTCTCTTCTTTCCTCTTCTCACCTGTCCTCTTCTCTCCTCTCCACACCTGTCCTCTCCTCTCGTCTCCTGTCCTCTCCTCACCTGTCCTTTTCTCTCTTCACCTGTCCTCTCCTCACCTGTCCTCTCCTTTCCTCTCCTCACCTGTCCTCTTTTCTCTTCAACTGTCCTGTCCTCACCTCTCCTCTCCTTTCCTCTCCTCACCTGTCCTCTTTTCTCTTCAACTGTCCTGTCCTCTCCTCTCCTCACCTGTCCTCTTCTCTCTTCACACCTGTCTTCTTCTCTCTTCACCTGTCTTCTTCTCTCTTCACCTGTCTCTTCTCTCCTCTTCACACCTGTCCTGTCCTGTCCTCTCCTCTCCTCACCTGTCCTCTTCTCTCTTCACCTGTCCTCTCCTCTCCTCTTCTCACCTGTCCTCTTCTCTCCTCTCCACACCTGTCCTCTCCTCTCGTCTCCTGTCCTCTTCTCTCTTCACCTGTCCTCTCCTCTCCTCACCTGTCCTCTTTTCTCTTCAACTGTCCTGTCCTCTCCTCTCCTCACCTGTCCTCTTCTCTCTTCACCTGTCTCTTCTCTCCTCTTCACACCTGTCCTCTTCTCTCTTCACCTGTCTCTTCTCTCCTCTCCTCACCTGTCCTCTTCTCTCTTCACCTGTCTCTTCTCTCCTCTTCACACCTGTCCTCTTTTCTCTTCTCCTGTCCTCTTCTCACCTGTCCTCTTCTCTCTTCACCTGTATTGTCCTCTTCTCTACTGTCCCCTTCCCACCTGTCCCCTCTTCTTGTTTTTCCTCTCCTGTCCTCTCCTCACATCACCATTAACATGTAACTGTACAGTAACGTCTTACAGAAGATAAAAGTCTTCTTGTTGTTATTATTATACACTACATCCTAAAACGAAGTGAACTACATCGCTAGTTAATTCTTTAATTAATTCGCTTCGGCATGGTTTTAATTCACTATTAAATATCAGTTCGTTTTAAATAATAACTAATATTCCTGAACAGGTCCAGATATCAAACTAAAACAAGCAACCGGAAGAGGCTTCTGAAGGAAAATTACATCCTTTGTCAAAATAAAAGTCTCCAGTCCCTAGCGCTGTATCGTGTAGATATACTTTATTATTATTAATAATAATAATAACAATAATAATAATAATAATAATAATAATAATAATAATAATAGTGTTTTGTAATAGGATTAAGTAGCATTAATTATTAATAGAGTATATTCAACTGCTTAATAATAAAGCTGTTTATAATCATCATTATGAAAAAATTACTTTCTGAATCAGTATTTCTACATTATATTATTGCAAAATATACCAAAATATAGCTATTTAAAAATATTTAAATAGCTAATTTAAATAATAAATAAATCAAATTTATATTAATAATATAATAATATATAATATAATAATACAATATAAAATTATAATAATAATATAATATAAAATAATATTTAAATAAAATTTAATATTAGTATTTTTAGTACGTTTAATATCTATTTGTTTAATTCTGTAAAAAGAAACCCGCCCTGAATCTGGAATCTGGTACAGTTAAACTACCTTTACAGATCATTCTGTTAACATAGATGATCTAAGACTGCAGCCTGTGTGTTATGCACTCTTCCACAGTGAACCCCAGTAGCTATAAAGATAGACATATCCACTGTGCTATGCAGTCTTGAAGGATTCACTGAGGAATGTTCAGCATCCAAAGACACTGAGGGTACTGCTTAGATGCACATGATTAAGTCTACTGTGCTGCTAAAATTATAGACGAGCTGCCAGCTGAAGAAATGGCCTCAGGTTGGATCAGTGTAGAGTAGAGCCAAGAGTTCGGTCATCTATTATTTAGTGGTGCTTTGTTCTGCAATAGGCTCAGGTCAAACATTTTGCTGACATCTGACTCCACCCCTAAACGGGTTTAGACCTAACACATTACATGGACATAGAACAGCTAATGATGTGAGAAAAACAAATACACCAGAATTTAGCAAGGAATAAGTGTCCTCGAAAATTCAGTGGATTAAAAACCTTTTTAAAATAAGTAGATAGAACTAGGCACAGTTTCCTGTTTATTATAGGAAAGGTTCAGTTTTACATTGTACACAAAAAAAAACCCAAAAAAAAACATTTAGAAAAAGCCGTGGACTTCAGTGAATCCTCTTTTTAAAATGATTATATATATATAAAAATGAAAATGTGTACTGTGTTAAACACAGTACTTCACTACTGCTTTTAAAAACCATTTTCATTTTTATATAAAAAATGATATTTTTTATACATTTCTTTTTTTTTATAATTCAGAGTCAGAAGGTTTTTATTCACCAAATAAAGGTTGTACAAGAAATTATTTTTGGTGCCACACAGTACAGTACAGTACAGTACAAAGAGTACAATGCAATACAGCGTAATACAATACAATACAGTACAGTACAACACAATACAATACAATACAGTGTAATACAATACAGTACAACACAGTGTTATGCAGTGTAATACAATAAAATACAGTGCAAAATACAGTGTAATACAATACAATGCAATACAGTGCAATACAGTGTAATACAATACAATACAGTGTAACACAATACAATACAGTGTGATACAGTGTAATGCAATACAATACATTATAGTATGATATACTATGATCCAATACAATACAGTGTGATAGATCGTAATACAGTGTAATACAATACAATGCAGTGCAAAATACAGTGTTATACTTTACAATACAATTAAATGCGAAATAATACAGGGCAATACAGTACAATGCATTGTGATACAGTGTAATACAATACAATACAGTGTAACACAATACAATACAGTGTGATAAAGTGTAATACAATATAATACAGTGCGATACAGTGTAATACAATACAATACATTATAGTGTGATATACTGTGATCCTATACAATACAATTAAATGCAAGATAATACAATGCAATACAATACAGTGCAATACAGTGTAAAACAATACAATACATTATAGTGTGAGACACTGTGATCCTATACAATACAGTGTGATTGAGCCTAATACAGTGTAATACAATATAATACAGTGCAAAATACAGTGTTGTACTTTACAATACAATTAAATGCAAAATAATACAGGGCAATACAGTGTGATACAGTGTAATACAATGCAATACAATACAGTGTGGTACAGTGAAATACAATACAATACAGTGTAATACAATACAATACAATACAACAGGGCCGGCCCAAGCCTTTATGGGGCCCTAAGCAGATTTTCATTTGAAGCCCCCAATACCCCCTCCGACTACCTATGCATATCACTCAATTACCTTTCTCCCTGCGCCGGAAAAAACAAAACAAAAAACAAAACAAAAAAGAAGTGTAAGGCCTAAAGCGGGAGCTAATTTTTATTTATTTATTTATTTATTTTTATTTTATTTTATTTTCTTAGATTTTCTATTTGCCCAGAGAGAGATATTGTGCAATACGCTGAAGTGCCCAGGCTTTTATCGTCCACCCAAGTGGTGCATATTTGCGTTTGCCCAACAGTGACAGCAGCCAACAGCAGCAACTGATTAACCTATATATAGGTGTGCCAACTATGAAAAGAAATAAATATAATAATCGATTTTACCTGTGTAATACTATTTAGTTTTATTATTCAATGGTAATTTTTAAATATATATATTTTTTATCATGATATCTGGGTGCTCTTGGGGGGCCCCTGGTGGCGGCCGCGTATTTCGAGTATGCCTCGGGCCGGCTCTGCAATACAATACAATACAGTGTAATATAATAAAATACAGTGTAACACAATACAATACAATACAGTGCGATACAATGCAATGCATTACTGTGGATCGGGGCTATGAATACGTATAATACTGTATCCCAGTGGGCAGCATTTTGACACACCTAAGAACTGAGACAGGCTTCCTCCCTGGAGAACATGTACGACGATGTAACATGATGTCTATGTAGAGACCACTAGGTTTAAAGACAGAGCACTGTATGCAAACATTATATCATTTGATTCTATGCAATATAATATAGCACTATACAATCCAATATACTACACTTTCAGATACAGTATATCTGTACAGGAAGACAGTACAAAGGTTTAATGTGATGTGTGAATATTGCTAATATAACAGAGTGTAAGAGTGTAATTATTGCTATGACTGTAATTAGTGTTATTGTACTGCAGATACTGCAGGCATCAGTTCAATTACAGTTGAATTGAGCTGGTGTATTAAAGTGACTTGGGCTGCCTGTCGGAGGGGAGAGAGATATGAGAATGGTTTTTATTTAGAAGAATTGTAGCCTGGAGGAGGAAACCATGCAGGTGTCAGCTGGTGCAGGCTTTCATTGCTCTCAGTCTAGGCTCCTGTTGTGAAAGGAAACACTAGTAAAAAAAAACAGTGGCTGGATTCTGACGTGAGGATGTGAGGAGTCTGCCTTTTTTCCTCTCGGTGAGGATGGGAAGCAATTTGGAGTGTGGGGTTGTAGAGCTGAATCAGACAGAAATGGAGGATGTGATTACTGAATCTATCGTAGCTCTGTAGAATAGGGCAGATAGCTGCTGTAAAAGCGTTAGCTGTTGTAGAAAGCGTAGACATTGCAGGGCATTCTTGTGTTGTTCCTGCTGGATGATGATACCCAGGAATTTGTATGACTCTGCTCTGCTGACTGTGCCGTTTATATCTATAGGAAGGCGTGGTGGATGCTTCCTTCTGAAATCAATAATCGTCTCTAGGTGACCGCAGCTGTTGTATTCCAAGGTGTAGGATTTTTTGCATGGCATCCCAGATGTGTTCAATAACATTGATCTGATGGCAAAACCCCAAACTCAGATGAGTGTTTCTCTAAAAATAATATAGTGTCTCTAGACATGGGTGTGGCCGCACACATCCTTTTAGAAGAGGCCAAACCTATTAGAATGAATGCAGTATACCATTAGCATATTGGTATACCATTAGCACCAATCTCAGGTTCGAGTCTGTACCAGGTTTTCTGGTACTTCAGTGTATTCAAGTCATGCATTGTTACCTGTGTTTGATCCTTAGTCTTTAATATCAAGGTGAAGTTATTCACTGTATAATGAATGAGACTGAAGTGTAGCTTTTAGCAAGTGCAATCATTAGACTGTCCAAGTAAGAACATCCACATCTTTAGAGGATTCATGTGGTACCATTTACAGCAGCTTCATGCCAAACTACTTAATTCATTTCATGATTAAATTAATGTTAATATCACCTTCAGACTTTAAAGGTCTCTGTTTAATTATGTTTTCAGTAATCGTTTACCATGTAATTACAGATGTTTCTGTGCTCCTGCTCAGGTGCCCTGTTGGAATTTTTAGGCATGTCTGCCTTCCTGTCTCTGTCTCTCATATGTCAACACCTTTTTTACTCCCTCAGCACAGCCTCTCACCTTTCCAGGGTCTGTTCACCAGCTGTCAATATGAATGGGGTGTATAAGTGTGTGGGTTACCATGCAAACATGAATTATTCACAAGACCCTAGTGTTTGCCCTCGTCCGTTTTGGAGGCACTACAGAGTTGTTAGTGGTGCAAAGCCACTGGCAGTCATTTCTGGTGGTCAGTTCCTGTGATATCAGCAAGTCTCAAGCTTACAAGACCCTTATCATGTCTCCAGTGCATCAAATGAGACAGGTAAGTAATACCGTTCTGCAGGGGTGTAGTGGTCCAGTATTTTCTTTTATGTTATAAACTGGATCTAAAGATTCAGTCCCAAAGCTTATGTACAGATTTTATTTTATAGAGTTATATAAAACATATATACAGTACATATACAGCAGGACTGCTATGTTATGCTACATGGGGATATGGATGTAATCTCAGTATTTCAAAATTCCTTATTAACTGTGATTAGAATGGAGACTAAAGTTAGGTTTTATAAAGGATTAAGCATACGTTTCTCATATATGTATATAGATCATCAGCCAAGCTATAAAGCGAGATCAGCTGGCTAAATAACAGAAACCCAGTACTAATGATATCCATTAATTCAGGTGCACTGGTCATTTTAGCTGACAGACACGATATATGATCTAGTCCCCCTGCTAGTATAGGACTCTTTCAGAACTGTTTCAGATTGCTACTGTAACACAAATATCTAAGTAGTAAAAAACCATAAGTGTATGATAATGTAATAACACATGCAGTCATTCTTTAGGTAATAAGTGAAATATCCTAACGCCTGGAAAACTGGGAAAAAGTCCACCATGCAAACGTAATTTTACACCATGTCTCCTGCCAAATCAGCCAACAAGGCAAGGGGGAGGAAACAAAAAGTCACCGAAAGCAAAAACGAAAAGGAAGAACCAATTCAAACAAGAAAAGGGAGAAAGACTGGATCTGATATTTCTCCGACCGCTAATGAGAATGGCACAAGGAAAAAGAATGACAAAGGCAAAAGTAGTGAAGTACAAGGCAAGAAAAGAAATATATACAGTAAAGACAAGTCCAAAAAAGATGAGGAGAAAAACAGAAAGATTGACAAAGCTGAGAAATCACAAGATGAAGAAGCTGAATCAGCGAAAGGAAGGAGAAAAGGGAGGCAGCAAAATGGGAAACCTTTAAATACTAAAGCTGTTATTAATGGAGTCACAGGCAAAGCAGGCAAAGGTAAAGAAACCAATCCTATTGTAAAACCCTCTGCAGGCAAAACAGCCAGCAAAGCACACGAAATCCGCATTAAAAAATGGCAAGGTCGTAGGATAGCGGCGTCTGAGGAAGATGAATCTGAAAGCGAAAAAGAGAAATCGGAACATTCTGAGGAAACGAGTGAAGAAGACAAAAAGGATGAAGAATCTGAAAATGAGGAGGAAACTGCTCAGACAGAAGCAAGTAAAGAAAGCAGTGAGGAAGACGCATCAGAACCAGATGTTAAAATGAAGGAAGAGGTGAATGATGAACTGAAGGAAGAAAAGGAGGAGGAGGAGGAGGAGAAGGAGGAGGAGGAGAAGGAGGAGGAGAAGGATGAAAATGAAGGTTTAAAAAGTGAAATTACAATAGAGTCTGAAGACGACTCCAGCAGCAGTGAGGAGGAAGTAGAATCTGAAGAGCAGCTCAGTGATAAAGATGAAGACGAACAAGAGGAACCCGTTATCCCATCTAAGAAGCCACAAGCATTCAACCTGGCTTCACACATCCAAGGCCAGAAAGTAATGCTGAAATCTAAGATACTTTGTAAAAAAGACCCTGTTCCAGCAGAGAAGCCCAGTGAAAAGGCTCCAGAGATAAAAGAAGAACCCAAGGTAAACAGAATGGCCCTCAGTAAGATTGATGCAGTGAAAGGGAAGTCTAAGATCCTCAAACTGGCAAGTAAATCAAAGATAGTCAACAAGGTCAAAGAGACTCCGAAGGAGGAGGAAACAGTCAGTCAACCAAAGGGTTCAAAAGGTTTGCTTAACAAACAGCCCCTGATGTTGTTTACTATTAAAGGGAAGGGGAAGGATGATAAAAATAAAACTGCAACCAAGTCAGACCAGTCGGTGGATGAAACAATCATCGAAACTACACCAAAACCAAAAACAGAAAATGTAAGATTGGGTTTAGGAATGGCAAGGATAGCATCTCTAAGATACCAGGCTAAAAAAAAGAAAATGAATGAACAAACAGCAACAGAAACTACTGAGTCTGGAGATGCTGTGTCCTCAAAGTCAACAGAACGTTTGACAGCACAGAGAAAAGGAGTGAGTACTTTGCACAGTGTCTCTGGCTGGATACAAAAGAAGATTCCCCGAAGGTTCAGTGTCCGGCGAAAATTCATTGCCGTCACACAAGCAATTGGAGTTTCAAGGTGGCTGCCTAGTCTGGTTCTGAATAAGAAAAATAGTCCTACAAAGTCCAAAAAGACCCTCCTCCGCCATAGGATGGCCTTAAAAATGGCTGGCAGTTCCATAAAGGCTAATAAAAGAACACCAATCCCAGATGACATAAAGACAGACTTGAGAACAGATACAAAAGAAAAGTTTTCTGAAGACCCTGAACAATCATGTGATGAACCCTGTTCATCACCACAAGATCCAGAAGAAAAGGCCAACTCAGGAGATGCCAAATATGCAATTGTATTTCCCAGAATGAACAAAACTGGCAAGAAAGAGGACACTCCTGGTCCTGCTAGCACCAGCACAGGCAACAGCCTTGTTTCAGAGCGTAAACCTCCAAAACCTGGTGCTCGCCTGGTGCTTCCAGTAAAGCCGGACCTCAAACTGCTGAAATCTGTTAAACGGAGCAATGCTATCAGTCAGCCTGAGAGAAATGTTGAACAACAACAAGTGTTAGAAAGTAGAAAAGAAGCGAAGGTTGACACTACAATACCAGCACTAGCCAGCAAAGACCGAGGCAGTGCCTTGCAAGCAGCAAAAAGCAAACTTGCAGACTCACAGATTAAGCTTACTAAACTAACCCTGTCAAGGCCCCTTCTAGCAGGAGGCAGAAGCATTGTGCAAAGCTCAGACGATGAGCAGAGAGATAAGAAACAGGGTCAGGCAGTTCTATCAGCCAAGGCTGAATCATGGCTAGAGGGTTTGGATACAGCATTTTATGAAGAGGAAGAAGATCGAGAAGTGGCTGAACTCATGGGTGATGGCCTTCTCCCATCTACAATAGAACTCCACTGGGCTCAGCATCACCAAATGTGTAGTGATCCTCAGGACTGGCTGCGGAATGAAAACCTGCCACCACATCAAACCAGAGAGAAGCTCACTAAGTGGACTGTCTATCAAGATGACGAACATGCCCAAATGATACGTAAACATGATGGCAGAGGACCGTGGGAATCAGAGGACCCAGCTCAGCATATGTTGGAGAGCAGGCTCAACAGCACTCAGGTATATCCTACTATTTGTATCTGTATTTTTGATCGTATCTGTTGTCTTAAAAATATGGGTATCTACATCTTCATTCAGATTTAAACTTAAAGTGAGTGTGGTCTAAAATAAAAAATATTGGAGAATGCCCAGAGGTAGAAATGCCAGCACTGTTAACATGCTCTGTGAATTACATCTTAAAATATAAACAAAATAGCAGCTAAATTTAAAACCCCATGATCCTGGTCAGGCAGTTACGAAGGTCAACTCCTACACTGACAAGACACAGCTAAAGTGCATTTGAACAAGGCATCTAAGCCCATGTGTCCGTTTTAAGGGGCAGCCATGGCCTTGTGGTTAGGGAACCGGTTTTGTGACCTGAAGGTCCTGGGTTTGATCCCAACAACAGGACAAGACACAACTGAAGTGCTCTTGAGCAAGGCACCCAACTCCCAGCTGCTCCCCGTTCACCGTGGTTTCGGTCTGTGTTCCAGTTTGGGCACGTGTATTCACTGCCCCCTAGTGTTCACTAGTGTGTGCGTGTATTACATTGCACTAATAGGTTAAATGCGGTGGTCCGATTCCTCTGTTTGAAAGGTCAACGAGTAGTTCAGTTGACTTTCTATTCAGCTGTTGTGGTGCTATAAAGAGTGTAAGGCTGACAGAAATCTCTACCTCAGGTATTTGTGCCAGGAAGCAGCCAAGCTGTGGAAGTGGATGAAGTAGAGGACCTGTCGCAACTTGAGTGAGTGTCCAAATGTATAGTATTTCACTGAACTGTCTAACAGGTAAGTTTAAAAACTCCTGTCCTCTGGCTAGAAAAGATGGCCTTTCACTTTCCCCCTTTTGATCAGAGTGACACCAGCCTATGATAGGTCTTCTGTTTCACCCTTCATAACCTCCAGCACTGGTGATAATGACATGGATGTCTTCTTGTGGTCGTAGTTGTGTGTGCCGGGACCTTCCAACAAAGTCATAAAGCATCAAATGATGCATTATTCGCATTCAAGACCACAGTCTTACATCTTTCATGCTTTCTGAAAAAAAGTGGGGGAGTTCTTATATATATTATGTATATGGCATTCGGATTCACCACACAGAAACATCAATGATGGTGAGACTCTTCTTAATAACATATGTTTAATTCAAATCAATTTAATTTATATAGCGCTTTTAACAATGGACATTGTCCCAAAGCAGCTTGAAAATAATGAAAAGAGTTATAAATTTATAGAATTATTAGAAATTCTATCCCCACTGAGCAAGCCGGTGGCGACAGTGGCAAGGAAAAACTCCCTGAGATGACAAAAGGAAGAAACCTTGAGAGGAGCCAGA
>JAOVVF010000051.1:9435180-9450395 GCA_028565595.1 Duopalatinus emarginatus
ACTCTTACTGAAGCAGCGCGCGACAAGCCTCAACATGAACTACGGGTGAATCGCAGGGCCAAATTAGAATTTGCGTTTGCTATTTTTTTAATTGCAATAATTTGAGATTGCATTAATGCGTTATTATAGCGTTAACTTCGACAGCCCTAATGCAAACTAAAACTCAACACAGGTGTAGACAAGCAAAGAAATGAATGAACACATAAATGGATGGAAACAGGAACATCAGTAGGAAGGGGACTGAGAACGGGTGTCTTGAGCAGTACTGAGCCGTGGCGTGGCTATTTTTGAAGGCCACTAGGAATTCTGGGAACATGAGTTTTAAGTTATAGGTGACATTACTGAAGCCCTAACCACATTACAGCAGTACACATGACCTTACCTCATGATAATGTGTTTGTTCGAACAGAATCACTTTTTAGAATTACACAGCGGTTCACTAACTTACATCCTGCACTATCATTAAAAGAAAACAACAAGGATATATCTTCCTTAATAACAAATAAAAAATGATTGACTCATGAATAGTGACAGACGTTTTCTCTTTCTCTCTAGATTCTACGTTTCTGTGGAGACTCGGACATGACTGGATGGCAGGAGCAGATGTTGGGGAATTATATAGTAGAGAAAGGCCAAAGCAGACCTCCACTTAGGGATGAGATCCTGGCTCAGCTAGCCTATCACATGTGGGATAATGAGAATGAGGAGAGCTCACTGAGAGGCTGGATTCTCCTGGCCTCCTGTCTCAGTGCCTTCACACCATCTCCTTCACAGGATAAACCTCTGCTAAAGTACGTGCACCAGTAGGACACTGATGTAGGGTGTGATAATGAGCTGCGATGTTTATTTACTGTAGAGTGCTTTTCTAGGATAGTTTGCTGGACTGGTTCACTGAACTAGGAATCCAACAATACTACTGGATACTATCTGGTTAGATGTACTGATATTAGCCATAACATTAAATATGATATAGTGAATAACATTGATTATCCCTTTACACTGGCACTTATAAAGAAGTGGAATATATTACACAGCAAGTGAAGAGTCAGTTCTCAAAGTTGATGTGTTGGAAGCAGGAAAAATGGAAAAGTGCTAGGATCTAGGTGACTCTGATGTGGGCCAAATTGTGATGACTAGACAACAGGGACAGAGCATCTCCAAAACAGAAGTTGTCCATCGAAAGGACAACTAGTGACTGGGTCAAGCACGCCCAAGGTTCATTGATGTATGTGTGCTGAAGGCTAGCCTTTCACATTAGTCCCTCAGAAGATCTATAGAAGGATCTCATGTTCTAGTGCCAGATATTACAGAACACCTTCAAAGGTCTCATGGCAGGTCGTAAATGCCTCGACAGGTTAGAGCTGTTTAGGCTGATGGTTTTAATGTTATGGCTGCTAGTTTAACATTTTCAGTAATGGTTGATGCAAAATGTACAAAGACCTATGAATGGTAGTGTATATTAGAGAACTGTTACCAGTTCGGAAGATTAACTTAGGTTGTTGCTCGTTAATTCTCATCTTATCACATCGTCATCATCAGTCTATTGACGAAGTCTTTTGCATCTGTCAGGTTTGTGTCCGACAAGGGTCCAGGAGAATATCGCTCTCTGTGTCAGCATAAGCTTCTCGCAGCTCTCCAGCTGCCATCTCCTGCCTGTAGACAACAGCCTCCTACTCAGCTCGAATGGACTGCCAATCAGAGAAAGGGAAAGATGGTTCTTGAGGTCAACACCTTTAATGGTTAGAATCCACTCGGTTTTTTTTTTTTATGGAAAATAAAACAAAAATGGTGAATGGTGAGACGCTTGAATGAGGAAAGCATGCTCGGAGAAACTATATCTTATCAACATTGTATTCCTGCAGAGGAGCAGCTAACAGCAGAGGTGGAGTCCTGGACCACAGGAGAACAACTGGCATCCTGGATCCTGAGCTATAGGTTAGTAAAGCTACGATGGCCTACTTTTTTTGGGCTGCAGTGCATTCACACCTTAGTCATGCACTACAGATACTGTTCGTCCTTTAACATATACTTATACTTACATAACTAATTATGGTTTAGGAGACCATGGTTTTTCTGTCTAGTCATAAACTAAGGTAACTGTACTCTAAACCTGCATAAGTATTTACATCGTGAAATTTCTAAATGTTGTTTCCAACCTGGAACTGAAATGGGCTTAGTTGGAATTTGTACCATTTGATTTACTTAAATTGATTTACTAAAAAAATGTAATTAAACAGACTTTTCTTAGCTGTATAAATATCCACCCCTGGATAGCTCAGCTCAGCTCAGCTCAGCTCAGCACATCTGGATCTTGGGATCCTGGGATATTTATGCCCATTTGTCTGTAATGAATTATCCCTGCTCGGTCAGACTGGATTGAAATCTAATGGTAAAAATGGTCAGATTCAGGCCAGAGCTTTGCCTGGGTCATTCTAATATGTTCAGTTTCCTTGTTTTGGTCATATGCTTAGGGCTTTGGTAATCTTAACCTTCCAATTGCTTCTTCCATTTGAGCTGTAGAGCCTCTATGTCCTCCAGAGTTGCCCTTGGTATCTTGGTTGCTTTCTTGACGTATGCTCTCCTTACCTGTTGACTGAATTTTCATAGATGGCCTTCTCGAGCTGCTATCATACTCTGCAAGATATTCAAAGTTAGCTGATATGTTTTACAATCAAAACCTGATTATATGATGAACTTTGCCTGGACTTGTTTTGATAGAACCTTGTTGATGCTTTAGTCTTTTTCTTAAGATGGCCTTTAGGGTTTAGCTGTATTTATGCCACCTAAGACCACATGACATTTAAAGTGCACACACATGGACTCCAAATATGTGCCTTCTCATGGTCACTGGTTGCACCAGAACTAAAGCAAACATACAAACAAGTCTATATATTATACTACAACTATTATTATTATTATTATTATTATTATTATTATTATTATTATTATTATTATTCACTTGTCATCAGTAACTTAGCAATCTCATTGTACATGTGTATAGTGACAATAAAGGCACTCTATTCTATTCTATTCTATTCTATTCTATTCTATTCTATTCTAACTGCTTTCTCGTGGTAAGGGTTGCAATAAATCCGGTGACAATCCAAAGAACGTGAGAGAGGACTAAACTCTGGATTTGATAGCAGTCCATCACAGAGCACAAGTTACACACACATTCATATATAGCAATTTTAAATAGCCAATCCACCTATAAGCACATATTAGGTGTGAGGAAAAGGAAGAAAAAGCCCAAGCAGGCATGGAGAGAACAGGCAAAGCTCCACACAAACAGTAATCCAAGTGTAGAATTAAACTGATGAATTTGGAGCTATGAAGCAACAACACTATTAACTTCACCACTGTGCGTTACTCATGAAATAGTACTGTAGTTCTGTACATATTGTACTGTATGTATATAATAATATGTATTTGTACACAAAAATGCAGTGAAATGATATATAGATACTAACAACATTAAAAAGTATTGACACCGAGGTAATGTGTTTCCTTCAGAGGCGTGTCTGAGCTTCAGCGAGGCTGGTCTGTGTCTCTACTAGCTGAAGAGGGCTGGTCTGATCTAAACGGCTGCGACTATGTGATGGACCTGCTGGCTGGTGCTGAGACTGATCGTCCTGTGGGACAAACATCTGCCCACCCTGATTATCTTTTCAGTGACATGGGGGACAGGTGTGTTATAATTAGATTAATCCATTACTGTGTAAATGATTCATTTGATTCATTTTCACCACAGATTAAGTTAAACCCCATTCAAATGCTGTCTAGTTCAGTATTGAAATACTGCATGCATTCTGTATCTTGGTCATATGGGTTGGTTGTATTTAATTGATTTTTGTGGATGCTCACAATCAGGATGATGGCCTCGGAGCTGGATGACTTTATCCCTCCAGCCCCATCCATGCAGGCTCCCGGCCTCCCTTCTTCTGAAGCTGCTCTGAGGGACAATTACAGTCAATATAGAGCATCTCAGGGTAAGATAACAGCAAGAATGTGCTGACAAACATTATCAGAATCACTGTAAACCCGGCAGCCCAACCCAACCCAACCCAAAGATTAAGAAGAGCTATTTTGTCCTATTAACAACAATAAAAAACACACCTAGAGGGACACACACATTTTATGTCCATTTTATTTAAGCAGGCTTGATTTTTAGATATAGGCGAAAAAATATAACATCACTGGAAACACAGACATACTTTTTCTTCCTCGAGCTTTGTCTCAGCTACAGCTGTTTTTTTCTGGCAGGATACTTTTCTGCAAAAGCAGTATTGTTTCCTAAAATGACACTCAGTGGCTGAAGCCAGCCGTGAATTTTCCCATTCCACCTTAAATGATCTGTAATGAGTTTGGAAGGATGTGTCTGAGATGTTCTCTGCATGTCTGCTTGGGTTTTCATCGGGTGCTCCAGTTTCCTCCCACCTCCCATGGTAGGACCCACATACTGTAGCAGGTGGATTGGATATGCAAAATTGCCCCTTAGCTGTGAATGAATGGGTGTGTATGTGGGACCCTGCAATGGATTGGCACCCTATCAAGACCTTTTAGTGTTTTCCGGTGGCTTGTTCTAATTAAATGTAACAGTCAATTCATTGTATCAGATATTAATTGCCAGTGTCCATCATAAATCTTTCTTTTCTTTCGTTAGCTGCTAGCTAGGCGAGATTGTTGTCTGCATTGCTGTGTGCCAGGGTTAAAAGTTGTTAAAGTAATGACTGCAAATTAAGAATTTTTAGTTTAGTTTAGTAATTTAACTAGTACTGTGAAGCTGCAAGAGGGCAGTAAAAGAGCTGTGTATTGGCTCCGGAGCCTCATGTTGCTGACCTCAGCTTTAAAGCATAAACCTAACCTCAGTTTCTCACATTGTTTTTTTTTTCATTTTAGGATCCCAAGCACCTAGGCTGGATTCCTATGTGGATGACCTTTTCGATCCTGTGTTGGATCAGGGACCTCCAGTCAGTACTGTTTATTTGTTGAAATCTAAATTTGCAGATCCCAGTTAATGCTGGATCTTGCTGGATACAAGATGGATTTCTTTTGCATACTGATGAGTTGCTCTGTGGTTTAAGGACATGGAGCGAATGGCCATGCTGAACCGCAGGATGAGGGGAGGAGGAGGGATGCTCCCTACCATGTATAATGGAGCAGGTACGCTTACTACCACTAACATATTGTATTTATTTAAAGCTTAAATTATGAAGCTTAAAGCTTAAAGCTTAAGACCCCAATTAATGAGCACTAATTCATGTGCCCAGTCAATTAGATAAAAAAATATAAAATAATGCCTGCATCTTAACCATATAAATGAGCGCACATCCCAATATAGGCAAACATACAACATATTAGTTTGCTAATTTTTGCCCATTTAAAACATACACTCCCTTTTTGCGTGTTTTATATAATTTATCCTATTATTATGCTTGGCACAAAGCTGACATTTACTCACACTTTGGGCAGCCTACAAATTAAAGCCTTTCGAAAATATTTCAGAAACAATACTTTAACAAATTTGTTTCTTTTTATCTAAATTTCAAATACAGGAGTAAAACAGTAAAAAGTGATTAAGGTTAATTTAAAGATTAAGTTTTGAAAAATTATAAAACCTCCCTGAAGCTATTGCCTTTCTAAAATGCTATTTTACACAGAGCTTCATTTAAAGATACATTTGACTTTGAAAAGGTGTAAACGCATTATACAAAAAAAAAAAAGTTGCCTTAGAATTCCTTTATGTGTAAGTTTCAATAAAAAGGTATTTCTATTGTTTTCTCAGTGCGAGAAAAATCTTGTCTGTGGTAATGGTAGGCTATATATGCTACTGTAGTAATGAATAGAAAACATTTTTGCTTTGTATTACAGGAGTTCCAATGTCAATGCCAGCTTATAATAATATGGGTAAGTGGACTGCATTACATAGACATTTTAAAACCACTGGGTTTATTTAAAATTGCATTACATAGTGATTTAATTCACTACCATTACTCATCTCATTCTTATTTACACCCAATAGGTTTTTCCCAATACTGTTTTCTTAACAAAAGTCCATGTCCATTTCTCCACCTGTTATCGGTCAGTCAGTTATCAGGTGTGAAACATTGGTGGTGTCCACAGCTGACATCTAAAAAAATAAAATACATATCCTGTTCGACAATGAGGTCATATGCATTAGCAGAATGCACTTTTTATATTAAATCAGTCCATACTTCTATATTAAATGAATTTGTACTTTTCAAACCTTTTATAGTAATTGAACTATTTTATACTGTATTGTTACTGTCCTTTTAGTGTTTTTGATATAGTTTTCATTTAAGACCCCTTGACATGAGTTTATTCTTATATTCTGCCCAGAGTCATTTGTATTGCTTTGTATTTCAGAGCATTTCTGTGTGCACACACATAGGCCTGTCCTCATTTTTGAAATACAGAACTTCCTATATTGAGCTTAAATGCATATATATTCAAATGAACCATGTTAAATTAAAGCGTTATCAGAATAACCACAATACTGTGTTTCGTCATTTTTCATTTAGGAATGCCCATGAATCCAGCCATGCCAGCCTATGCAGCCGCACCCATGATGCCAAATATGATGATGCCTGGAGCTGCCCAAATGCCTATGATGGCACCTATGCAACGTACGGCTTCCTTTACCAGCCCTTACTATGTATCTGACAATTAGAACATTTCTGTACAGCTTTGGCTCCTTGCTATAGCGATACCTTAGACACCTGAAAATTCAACTGCAATAAAGCCCAATCAGACCAAATACATTTTAACAAGCACTAATTTATTTAAGGAAATAATAATGGGGCATGAACTTTAGTTTACGTGTTTAGTTTATTTGTAGACACAGTAGTTACTAGTAGACTATAGTCGTAGGGGCCATCCGTAGGCTTGTGTTTAGAGAGCTAGCCATGACCAAATTGTGGCCGGTTCAATCCCCTATACTGACAGGGTATGAATGAAGTGCCCTTGAGCAAGGCACCTGCCCCCAGCTGTTCCCTGGGCACTGTGGATAGGGTAAGTGCTCTGGGTATATGTGTTCACTGCCCCCTAGTGTGTGTTTCACTGCAAGGATGGGTTAAATGTGGAGGTCAAATTCCTCTGTGTGTACAAGCACAGTAGTCAATGAGTGGTTCACGTTCACTTACATATAAGCTATGGTTTTTTTGTGGTAAAACATTGTTCTCACTTCAATTTTCCTAATGCTAAAGTTCACATTTCTTGTCTTTTTCCTACAGCAATGATGATGCCACAATCCTCTATGCCCACTAGCTCTCCAGCCCTCAACCCCCAACAGCTGGCTCAACAACAGCAAGCTTTCATCAACCAGCAAGCTTTGCTCCTGGTGAGGATATACTCTCAGTCTAGCTGGTGTTGTCACTCTCGAGCAGTAACTCTATTAACCATCTGATGAACTTCCTCGCAGGCCCAGCAGATGACAATGCAGGCAATGACACTTTCCCAACAGGAGCAGCTTCAAAAACAGCGCAAGGAACAACAACAGCAACCGCAGCAGCAACAACAACCGCAGCAGCAACAACAACATCAGCAACAGCGTCCCCAACCTCACACAGCTTCACCGATCACCACCCCTCCGGAAGCGCCCACTCGCACCACAGCACAGAAACCCAACAATCCACCTGTACAACAAAACATCTCAGTGGTAGGGTTTCTTATTTCTACAGTCATGTAGATTTCACACATGATTCTAGTTCGCTCTTCAATTCTGTGTGAATTCCTTTATGACCTTTATCCTATATATATATATAGCCTGTAAATGAAGACAACACTGTCACTACACTGCAGCCTGAGTCCTTTATGGAGAAGAGAGCCTTCTTCCAGAAGATTGGTGAGATTTTTTTTACAGTTGTTCTCAATTGGTATTAGATAATTTTGGTATTGTTTGATGGAGTTAGAAGGTAAAGCCTGTATGAGATGAATAATTATGCAGAATGTAGTTTAAAGCTCTCCATTCTGTTTTTGTCGAACATAGGAACTCAGGAAGCTCAGTCAAAACCTCCTCCGAAGGTGGCCAAACCGCTCATCTATGCCTCTCCACCAACTGTACCACCCAAACCTTCATCTTCAGTCACACCAGAAGGTAGGAACATGAACATGATTCATTTGGTTTTTTTTATATGGTATTGTTTCATTACAATGATACAATGTGTTGCATAATCTTTATGCATAACCCTTCCATGCTATCTACTACAGTGAAACCACCTCCAGAACCCCCTAAACCAGAGTTGCCAGAGTCACCGAAACCCCAGAGGGAATCCCCTCCATTGTCGCCCTCTAAACCAGAACCCAGCACCAACATTCGAGATATCATCAGGCAATACCAGAACCGGCCTGCTCCAGAGCCTAGGGCCTTCGAACCTGTCAGGTGAGACCGCGATCCTGTGCAGTCATTTGCACAAGACAATGTTATTACAGCAACAAATACAGTAACAGTGTCATGTTAGAGTAATGGTGTGGCTGGAATTTGAACTTCTTAGAGTCCCTGCCAAACACTTCGTGAAAAAGAGCGATCCTAAAGAGGAGGCCCTGGCTATCCTCAGGGGAAAAGGACCAGGCTATCAACAAAAGGTAAAAAATCTCTCCGATTTGCTCTGACATACTTTAAAATTACATAGTATTCTGGAACATTGTACATTCAAAGTGAATTTCAGCTAATAAAAAGTATAACCAAATCCAGAGATGGCAACCTTATGTCATGGTAATGTAGATACAGTGCCAGACTACACCCACAAACAATTGCATGTCACATGATCACTCCACGCACCATGTATAACATTACCACTGTATCAAATTTTTGTCTGACTAGCACAAATAATTAAGTCACACACTGTCTTTAGTCTGTCTATGTGCACCATGTTCACATTGTTGTCTAGCCTGATCCAGTATCTATAACCCAACCAAAATAAATGTATATTATTTGTGTATGTATTTGTATATGTATTTGTATCTGTGATAATATTTATCACAGAAAGAATGGGCTCCTCCTCCACCACAAAAACAGCTTCCACCTCCCCCTATGGTTCCTCCATTTCCACCTAAAAAACCAGGACCTCGCCCCATCTCCAACAACATGAAACAGAAACAGCTCTCTTTAGCCGACCTCTTCGGCTCACAGCGTTCCCAGGCACCTCCTGTTCCTCCTCCACAACCTGCCCCTGTTCTCCCGGTTAGCATCCCTGACCCACCCCCTATTGCCGCACCTGGGCTAGGTCAGTCAAATCGTGCGCATTAAGTTCCTGGTTTGGTCTGACATGACCTAATGACCTGATATAAAAATATTACATTATATTACTATTATGTATTATATATTATGTAATTATGTTTATATCTGCTCAGGTCAGCGAATGGCCAATGAGGAGAGCGTTCGCTCACAGCTACACAAATTTTCTGCTAGTGTCTACTTCTCCTACTCGCGCATGCCTGGGAAACTCTTCTTGCGAAAAGAGGTCTGTTTAGAGAGATGCCAGTGACCTCCAATATCCGTGATCATATGGTTGGTTAAATCTCTTACTGGATCTGTGTTTTCTTTTGTCCAGTTGTTCTACCCCAGAGAGAAGTTTACTCACCCATATATCCTCAATTTACTGTGTGAGCAGGTAAGTAACAAATGTACAAATTGAAAGTAAAGTGAAAGTGAGGAATGTGACCTCAGCATTTAACCCATTCATGCAGTGAAACACACACATTAGTGAACACGTCCCACTCACTTTCAGTGGTGGCGACACCCATGGTTGGGGGGGTTAAGTTTTTTGCTCAAGGACACCTCAGTTGTATCTTGTCCATACTGGGGACTGAATCTGGGACCTTCTGGTCACAAGACCGGTTTCCTAACCACAATTCCCAAATGACCTAGTATGTAAAGTAGTGTAGAAACGTTTGTAAAGTTTTTAAAAAATGATCAAAGTGTAAGAGAGGTTTTCATACAGCTGTAGATTTTGTTATTTATAATTTATAATTTTGCATGTTGCCATTTTGATTGACTACAAACCAATTGAGATGCCAAGTATTTTATACCACCTTTGGTGCTTTGGAGCTGCAGCTCGAGGTTAGGCAACCAGTCTTGTGACCAGAAGATTGCCAGTTTAATCCCATAGACACAAGTTAAGTGCCCTTAAGCAAGGCAGTTAACCCCGTAACTGTTCACCGCTCACCAGAAATAGGGGCTGCCCCCACTTTGGGCAAGCGTGTCCACTGCCCCTTAATGTGTACATTTACTAGTGTGTGTTTTTACAGCATTGGTGGGTTAACTGCACAGGTCTGTGGGCAAGCACAATAGGTCAATCAATTCCCTTTCACTTTCAAAATATAGATGATGCAAACTTTTACTCTGTACATACTATGCTTGTGGACTTAAAATGAAAAATAAATCTGTTTTATTCCCCTGTAATGTTTTTTTAAAATCTAGATTATGAGAGACACCTACTCGGATGCCTGTGTGCGAATTTCCCGCGAAGAGCGGCGCAAAATGAAAGACTTGCTCGGTAGGAATTTCAACAAGCCTCTCCTCAGGCTGCCGTAACCGTACTAAAGTTGCCGATCTAACCCTGGTGTCCTCTGTCTGCTATTGCTTTTCTGGTCATAAACAGCACGCTTCCACGTCGGAACGAGCATGAGCACTGTGCCAGATGATGGCATGAAGAAAAGAGTTGTCATGGCAGCCAGAGACAACTGGGCCAATTATTTCACACGTCTCTTCCCTGTGAACGTAAATAAGCTCCTGTTATTTTTAAATGAGCACTAATTTAATCAGCACACAAACACACTCTGTGATCTAATGTCTTCATCCCGTGTATTCCATACGTCTTCTCGTGTCAGGGTGGAAATGGCGGTGATGCTCAGATTCTTGGAGTTTCACATCGTGGCATCAAAATGTTGAGGATAGTCAAAGCATCAGGCATCAACCCGAAACACCTGAAACTGCTCCGGAGTTACAGGTAACATAAAGATTACGTAATACATAAAAAACACTGTAAAGCAGGTTGAAGTTACAGTATGTTTCAGGGTTTTTTTCACATTGGTGTATTGGGTTTTTGTCATTCATGCAGCTATGCAGAAATGCTGTCTGTTGAACAGAAGGGTGCTGAGACAGTAGTAATCAGCCTGAAAAGTGAGGAGCTGCAGCTTCGCTCTCCAGAAGCCCCCCATATAACTCATGTGGTGCGCCTCTTCCTCATGGAGCTGACCAAGGTACAGTGTAACAGTAATGTAGCACATTATGGGAAAAAGTCACACACATGCATTTAAGAGTGTATCTTGTTTTTATTTTAAAAACTAAAAGAGCCAGGGTAAGGGTTGGGTTAGGGTTAGGATTAGGCATAGCATTAATTAGCCATGTTATTCATTATGTCTGTGGAACGTCCTGATAAAGACATTGAGACATCATATTGCTATTCTGTTCATAGTGCTCTTCTGAAAAAAAAAAGGCCTGTGTACTATGTTCTCACTATGTTCTCACTATGCCTGGAGCGTTTACGTTCCCAAATGTATGGAGGCTGCCATCAGGGTGGCACAGAGATTTCAGCCCTCATTAGGTGGGACACTGCTCAGCCTGTCTTGTGTCTCTGAACTGCAAACAACACAGCCATAAAAAGACTATAAATGGTTGTAGAGATTATTCTGCTAAAAGCAAAGTCCAAAATGAATTCCTCGATTTTTGCTTGTTTTTTCTGACCAATCAAAATTCAGCATGGTATGAATCCGACTTAATGCTTGTTGTCTCTCATCAGGGTTCAGAGTATGTTATTGCTCTGAAGAGCTATGTGACAGATGACAAGAGCCTGCTTAGCTTCCAGAAAGGCGACGTCATCAAACTGCTGCAAATGGATGGCCTCCAGGATGGTGGGTTTCCCATTTTCCTTTAAGATGAACATTATGGTTACAGCCAACAAAAAGAATGGAGCTGTTATTACCGCACTTTACTGTATAGTCAACCTGTGCTTAATTAGTTTGTCACATCTGCAGGTTGGAAGTTCGGCTCGACCGGAGGGCGATCTGGTCTTTTCCCAGCTGACATCACACAGCCTTCTGCACCTCCAGACTACCACAGCATGTCTATGAACCGACAGATAGAGAGAAAGAAAAGCATAAGGGCCTCTCGTACCTCCCTTGGAGTGCCCAGTGGACGGTCGGTCCGAAACAGCTCTGCAGAGTCAGTTGCCAGTGAGCGCAGTGTTGAGCCCAGTGTTGAGCTGGGGTCAATCCACAGCTCAGAGATAGACCCCCAACAGTACCACATGACCGAGTTTGCCAGGAAGTACTTCAGAGAGGCTATTCAGAGGTTAATACTTTAAAATTCCCTTACTGGATGATAGGTTTTAGACACTGCTGTTGTACATGTATATTTAAGGCTACTGTTACTGTGTGGCATCCTAATACTTCACAAAGTGCTTAAATACACAACATACACACACAGATAACTTAACACAGGTGCATACAATGAACATAATTAATGAACATAAAACAGGTAGGATAAACGTGTACTAAAAATCCCAGCGACTGAGAATGGGTGGTAACTGAAGTATCAGGACTGGGTGCAGCCATCTTTCTTGGTCACTGGGGATTCTGGGAGTTGTGGTTCTCAGCCGTAGGAGTGTCACTGGGGTTTGGCAGGGTAGAGGTACTAAACACATTATTTCATGTTTCCAAGGAACTATAAAATGCTACAATGTCAGCTGGTCCTGAAGATTACTGACCTTAACAATCTGACGACACCCAAGACTCCTCCCATAAATATTTATCCAGAACATCCATCTCATAATCTTCACCATATCAGCATGTGATAGCTTATCAGTAGATTACGCAGTATGTCTGTCATGCTAGTCTATGTGGTAGCTGTTATGCGGACACTGTCACGTATTTGAGAGTCGGATGTTGATGCAAGTGAAAAGTGATTATAATGAAGACAACTAAAACATATACTGTTAATCCAACTAGACGCGTGACCGTGAACATTGCCACTAGGTACAAAAGGTGTGAAAAAACCTGGTACACATTGGTGGCAGTTTTGTAATGGTTGGGGTGTGTTAAGCTGGCATTCCATGGGACCCCTGGTCCGTCTACAAACATGAAAGTTTAGATGAAATTGAACTATTTGCCTAGTGTGTTTGCACACAGAGGAATGTGACCTCCGCATTTAACCCATCCGTGCAGTGAAACACACACACCAGTGAACACTAGGGGGCAGCAAACACATGCCCAGAGCGGGGGGCAGCCCCAAACCACGGCACCCGGGGAGCAGTTCGGAGAGTTAGGTGCCTTGCTCAAGAGCACCTCAGTTGTGTCTTGCCTTGGGCGGGGATCAAACCCCTCAACCTTCCGGTCACGAGACCGGTTCCCTAACCACTAGGCCACAGCTGCCCCCTCTGCCAGGCGAATGCTTTCTCTTTTGATTACACCCGTTCATGCCCTGCGGTTTATTATGATGGGTTTTGCCTCTTTCAACATGACAATACGCCACCATACACGTCTAGAGATGCCAAATTATAGTTAGAGAAGTAGTTGAGTTTGGGGTTTTCTCAATCTTATCGAACACATTTGGGATGCCAGATATCAACGTTATTAAACATATCTGTTTCAGTTTTTCTGGCACTTCAGTGTATACGTCTGCAAATCAAAGTAATCAATCAGATTCGTGGTGTAGTATAAAACTAAAAACCTGCACAATCACATGGGCTACATCCCTGAAACATGAATAATGATCTCAGAACGTTTCTCCTTCTGCTAGGCCAAACGACAGAGGCCAAGCCATTGGAGTTAGAGAGCTTGAACAGATGGTGCAATACACAGCAGTATGTATGGCTTTCATGCATTTCATAATTTATGAATGCTTTTAAATCTGTAACAGTGATCCTCAGCTATTTACTGGTATTTGCTCTCTCAGGAGCCAATCAGTGAGTCTCTAATCCTGTTTTCCGACAATGAGCTCAGTGTCCTGGGAGTTCAGTCATTCATATGTAAGTGAACACACACAAATGATTATCCTGACCTGTTCAGCTTTCACGCTTAAAAATACATTTCTATTTCTGTTTCCTTGTGTGCAGATGTGATGCAGTTCATGACTGACCAGCCGTTAAAAAAGGACCAGACAGAAGGAAAGTGTGCCAATTGTATCCTACAGGTGCCTCTTTTGTATTTATAAGTGTGTGTGTGTGTGTGTGTGTGTGTGTGTGTGTATTGGAGAATTCAGATGTAAGAAAGTATGATGTACTGTCCCTCTACAAAACTGTGTTATGTGATTCCTCAGCTTGGGAAAGAGAAGGAGTTCCTGCGGGATGAGATCTACTGCCAGATCATCAAACAGACCTCCAACAATCCACACAAGTAGGTGAAAGTGTGTGTCAGCCATAACATTAAAACCACAACAACACTGGCAGGTTATACACTGACCTGGTAAACATTGATTATCTCATTACAATGGTGCCTTTCAAGGGGTGGGATATACAGGACACATGACCACCTTCCGATTGGAAAAACTTGCACTTGATCCAATATGGCAGCCATGTTCTGGACTTAGCCTAAAGGATAGGCCCTCTCACCAATTTCTTGCTGGGGTACTCAGATATGTCATTTTCCTTTTCGTTTCTGAGATAAAACTGTATTTAGGCGGCAAGTGAACAGTCAGTTCTCAAAGTTGATGTGTTTGAAGTAGGAAAAATGGGCATGTGTAAGAAAGGCCAAAGGTCAAATTGGGATTAATACCTATGAAAATGGTTCCAAGGCACGACAACCAGTGTACCAGTGACAGGGTCATGAGTGGCCCAAGGTTAACTGGTGAAATCTAGCCCCTCTGGTCTAATCTCCACTGAATATCCACAGAAGGAAATGTCTTGGTGCCAGACACCACAGGACACCTTCAGAAGTCTTTTGTCTCAACGGGAGTGTCTCAGTGGGTCAGAGCTGTTCAGACAGGTGGTTTTAATGTTATGGCTAATCTGTGTACATGCCCTGAACCTTAGGTGTTTAATGAAAAAGTACACTGAGGAAAATAAAGAAATGGTCATCCCACGTGTCAAGCTTTGAAGTATATAAATGTAGAATTGCAGATCAGGTAAATGACATCTGTACTGGATCTACGCAGGGAGAGCTGTGCACTTGGCTGGCTTTTGCTGAACCTGATCACTGGCTTCTTCCCCTGTTCCTCGACATTACTGCCATATGTGATGCGCCATCTAAAGAGCTGC
>JAOVVF010000051.1:9496259-9508266 GCA_028565595.1 Duopalatinus emarginatus
CACACAGATATAAATATCTGGGGGTCTAGGTGTACATATAAATGCAGTAATAATAATAACAATTGTATTTTTGATAGTTCATTTATGTAACAGTGGCACGGTGTCACCCCAGGTATTGTGTGTGTGTGTGTGTGTGTGTGTGTGTGTGTGTGTGTGTGTGTGCGTGCGTGCATGCTGCACAGCTCCAGGGATCTGGGGTTGTGGGTTCGAACCTTGCTCTGCTCTCTGTCTGAGTGGAGTCTGGTGTGTTCTTCCTGTGCCTGCATGGGTTTTCGCCGGGTACTCGATTTTTTTCCCACCTCCCAGTAAAAAGCACACATGGTAGGTGAATTGGATGTTTAAGTGTGTCAGTGAATGTATGTGGTAGCCTGAGATGGACTGGCGCCCTGTCTGGGGGGGGGTGTTCCTGTGTTGCGTCCAGTGATTCCGGGTGTTCTCTGGACAAAACCGTGACCCTGTTGGACTAAGCTGATGTCTAAGTGACATAACTGACTGTACTTTATATAAAAGTTGTTGGTGGTGGTAAGTTATGATGAGCGACTGGTAGCCATTTACACCACAGTAGCTAACTTAGACACAGTGTAAGTGGTTTGGACATTATTAAATAAATGAAATGAGATTAAAATATAATAATAATGAATAAAAATAAAATATAAATAGCTGTAATTTACTTATACATCAGTAATCAGGCCTGGTCTCAGCCTTGCATCACTTACTGGTAGGACCATACCCCTGAGCCCCCAGTGGGGGCGTGGTCACATTCAAGCGGCTCGAATCATGATTGGCTACTGCGGTTTGACCTGCCAAATCTCAGCCAATCAGCTGTGTGCATTTTGGGGCTGAGCCACAGACCTGCAGCAGTTAGCAAGCTAGTCGTTTGTTTGATTCATGTTCAGGAGGTGAAGCTCGTTTGTTAAGCCGGTAGAGACGATTCTTCTGGTCTTCAGACGCATTTACAAGGTAAGTGTGATGTGTTTGACAAGTTTGGACCTTTTTCCTTTTTTAGAAATGAAGTATTTAGTTAGAAATTGGCCTGGTTGTCAAGGTGACTAGCGCGTGCTGGTGCGCGTGCGTGTGTTTGTTTGCTTGCTGCTGGTTCATCCTTCATGTTCCCCACATGACTATTAATGCATAGCCGTTATATGTATGTTTATACTGCATACCGAGCTAACATGACATAGCATAGCATAGCTTAGCATAGCATTAGCTTCACCTTCACCTGTTGTCCAGATAGTCAGTCTGAACCCATCTCTAGTCCAGTGACATTATATCCACTGGTCCAGAAGGACATGTCATGGCTGTAATCTATCTTTATCCATATGACATCCACAATACCTGCCAGTTCTTTCTGCTTGGTCGCTTTCAATCCTGTTCAACCTTCCAATATGATCCATTATTGATGGATTAATTGAGTATAGGATCAGTTCATTCTTCATGCTTTAACCTCATTACAACCTTAAATGTTGGGTTTGTCAGGTACCATATAGGTGACTGTGCAGGTATTATATACAGTGTGTGCCAGGGCCTGTTAAAGCCTTTACACAAGTATAAAATAATCCATCAGACCCTCTGAGGAAAGTGACAGTGAAAGTGAACTATTTTTGCCTTACTTTTTTTGCACACAGAAGAAATGTGACCTCTGCATTTAACCCATCCGTGCTGTAAAACACACACACACACACCAGTGAACACTAGGGGGCAGTGAACACTTGCCCGGAGCGGGGGGCAGCTCCAAACCACGGCGCCCGGGGAGCAGTTAGGGGAGTTAGGTGCCTTGTTCAAGGGCACCTCAATCGTGTTTTGCCCTGGGTGGGGATCGAACCCGCGACCTTCCGGTCACGAGACTAGGCCACGGCTGCCCAGTAAAAAAAAATAAAAAAATTGCTGGTTGTTTACTGGAGCTTAAGATAAGTTGAGATTATTTATTAAACCTGAAGGGAAATTAGGATGTTCCGGGATCTTTTATACTTGTAAAACACAGTACAAATGTGTATATACAAAATAAAATAAAAGGCATAATAAACAGAAATAATGCATACTTTCTATAATAGATATCTATTCTCCTCTATCAAATAAAATAGAAGAAATACAAAAAGGTATATACACCTAATAAAAGAAGTGATATATGTATAAAATATATATTGAGAATGTAGATATATATAAAATATATTTGATTAAGCAGCCTAATAACAACACCGTATGGTCAAATATTTGTGGGTCCTCCGACCATTACAATCACGTGTAGTTCCTCCCCAAGCTGTTGTTGACGCATTGTTGGAAACACACACTTCTCTCCGTCATTATGTTTACACGATCTATTTGCGTACTGCGCTTGCACACAGAGGAATGTGACCTCCGCATTTAATCCATCCGTGCAGTAAAACACACGCACTACTGGGGACAGTAAACACTTGCCTGGAGCTGGGGGGGCAGCCCCAAACTTCAGGAGCATTTGGGATTGGTTCAGTTCCTTGCTCAAGGGCACTCCAGTCGTGTCTTGTCCGTTACAGCGATCGAGCTGGTTTCTTAAACTGCAGGACCACAACTGTCCCTGATAATTTTAGTGAAGAGAGACGGTGATTAGGAGGCCCAATCCTGTTCCAGCATGACTGTGCTATTGTGCACAAAGACCCGATTGTGTCCCAGTTAAGGAGCTGCATTTACATGAGTGATTGAGTTATAGTGTTGCGACTAGGCTGCCACATTTCACCGGGTCCTTCGTATGCAGCTGATATTCTATGGCAATATGGTGTCCAGTGGGTGGATTCTTCTTCTGTCAACATATCCTGAGATACATTGTGTGCAGTGAGGACACAATATGTCTTGGGTTTATACTCAATTAGCTAATGATACAAATGTTAAAAGCCAAATTTACTCTAATATTTGACTTTTTTAGGAGAAAGGAGCAGTTTATAAAACTGGGAGGAAAATGAAGTCAATTCCTGCTCTAATAAAGTAAAAATAAATAAACTTGAAATTATTCTTTTTGGTTCCATCTGCATGGAACTTTTATCAGAAAGTTACAAAATCTCATTTATGGGTTACAGATTTTAGTTTTTGGTGCGCAAAACTTTAGATCCGGTTACGGATTTTGCTTTTTGCTGCGCGGGTTTCCTTTTTTGCTGCGCAAAACTTTTGGACCTATTTTTACACTTGGGCGGGATCTAGACAGCTATTTGCTGTTGAAGTTAAGCCCCGCCCACCCAGGCCGTTCTACACACCCCCGGTTCATCAGAGAGAGCGCGCCAAACTTATTTAGTTAACGTTAACTAAACTTTAATGTGGAAAGTTAACACTAAAAATCGTTAAACACCAAGTTAACACATAATCGTTAAAAATAGCTAAGCTGGGAAAACAAACACACAGCTTACCTGTGTTTGCTGGTCGGCCATTTTCCCCTTCAAGATAAGTTTGGCGCGCTCTCGCTGATGAAGCGGGGGTGTGTGGAACGGCCTTGGTGGGCGGGACCTTAACAGCGAATAGCTGTCTAGATCCCGCCCTAGCGTAAAAATAGGTCCAAAAGTTTTGCGCAGCAAAAAAGGAAACCCGCACAGCAAAAAGCAAAATCCGTAACCAGATCTAAAGTTTTGCGCACCAGAAACTAAAATCTGTAACCCATAAATGAGATTTTGTAATTGAGAAGGTGCGAATTTTGTTTTTTGGTGTGCAAAACTTTTGATCCTATTTTGACACCATAGTCTCATTCCTGTTCTACATATTCTTCAAAGGATACGACTTAGTAAACCGTGCATTCTTGGGATCGTGCAATTGGGACACAGCCAAAGTTATAGTTTAGAGTTTCATTCATGAGTGATTCACAATGAAGCCTTCCCTTAAATCCACTGACCACCTGTGGGATGAACCAGAATGCTGACTGTGCTCCAGACGTCTTTGCCTGACATCAGCACCTGACCTCATAAATGCTTAAATGTTACAAATCTAGTAGAGCACCTTCGCAGAAACGTGGAGGATGCTAAAACAGCAAAGGAGGTTCCAACACATGTCCATGGTTTTGGAAAGAAAGAAAGAAAGAAAGCACAGAGGGGGGTCCTGGTCAGGAGTCCAGATTCTTTTGGGGATATATAGTGTATAATATATACTGAATAATAATTCCTGACAGAACCTGCTTTGAGAACCACCAGTATTCTCAGTAGTGTTTCAATTTAACAGATATGCTGGACTGAAAATATGGATAAAGGCCATACACAGGTTTTGTTAGTGCAACACTTTTGACAACAGACATTGTCCCAAAGCAGCTTTTCAGTAAGTCGGATAAAGATTTAGATCTTTAATGAGAACCCGAGTTTTGAGGAAAAACACAAAACAAAAGATCTCCTGTTCTACCATATCCAAAAGGTGCTCTGTTGGCTTGACATCTGGTGACTGGAGGACATTAAACTAATTGTCACGTTTATGAATCCAGGTTGAGATGAAGAAAACATTCCCCACACCATTACACCACCTCCACCAGCCTGGACTATTAACACAAGGCAGGTCATGTCTATGGATTTATAGTGTTGGTCACAAATTTTGACCTACCACTGTGTGCCTCAGTAAAAAAAATAATAAAAAGCAAGATTTATCTTATCTGGTTGTTAATTCCAGTCTTCAGCCATCTACTTTCGGTATCCACTCTGCAGCCTCAGCTTTCTGTTCATGGCTGATGGAAGTGGAACCCCTCATGGTCTTCTCATTTACCTTAAGGTTTGACATGATGTTCATTCTGAGATGCCAGTCTGCTCATTTCAGTTGTACAGAGCGCATGCCAGAGGAGCAGCTGTAACCTCAGCTGTCTGACTATTCTCAGTTGACCTCTGTCATCAACGACAAGTTTCCATCAGCAGAACTGGATGTTTTTTTCCTTTATTGCAACACACTGTGTAAACTTTAAAGACATTTCCGCAAGATTAGCTGATACCGATCAAGGGCGGGGCTAGATGCAATTTTTAACTAGCGCAATCAAGACATAAAACATGGTTTAAACTGTTTATTACCATTTATCCTGAACGTATGTGGCTTCGGGCCACAACAGGAAAACAGGCCTTTCTGCTGATTCACATATGGGTTAAAAAAAAAATATGTTCAAAACTGAAGAGGTTTTCAATCTGCACATCCAAATACAATATCGGGTTTCTTTAGCTGTGCGAGTCTCACCATTTTAGTCCCTTCATTAAAAGTTGAAGGGTCTGTATGTCCGTCTCTCATTTCATCTAGAAACTGCAGGGACCTCTGACTGAGGGGGTCACGCATGGCTTTACTTCCTAGATAAAACACTAGAAGGAAATACAGAAATGTGGTTCGCACTGAACTGCAGCAATCCTTACCTTGTGAAATATGGCTCATTTGTCCTACACCGTTGATACACCAATTGAACGCTTTGATATTTGGGTTGAAAATCTGCCGATACCGATACATAGCCGGATCAGTCTTTCCTGTATATTATCCTGGGATAAGGACAGGTCTGGTTTTCTGATAACAGCAGCAGTTTTTAGGTATAAATCTACAATTTATTCACGGTCAAGACTTGGGGATGTGCAGCTCTTTAGGGTATCGATGTGGGACCATCCAACAGAAGGTGAGTGTGAGAGAGAGGGAGAGACTGAGAAAGAGAGAGTAGATCATTTCTTATGTAGTTATCTTAAAGTGGTTTAAAATGGTGTACATTGAAATCTGGTGTAGTTTCTGCTGTAGTCCTTCTTTGTCCCCACAATCACATTGTCACAAAATTATAAGCTTTTAGTCTTTACAGAAACACACACACTTCTAATGAGAAAGTATGGGCGGTGGATCACGTGAAGTGGGTTATTTCAGCCTCTTCTAAACTGCTTTGGAGGAGCTAATCTAATATTACAAACCCTCTATTCATACAATGCAGTGTTTGTGAGAAAATGCCATTTAGGTACAAGCCAGTGGCCAGCATTATCTTATACTTAAGAGACTTTCATAAGTGCCGAATTGTAATGCGAGCTCTGTTGTTCATCTGATATCTTTGTACAAGTTCATCTTCGGATAAAAGGTGTCGGTGCACTAGGAGAGAATATACCCCGGTGTCCGGTCCGGTTTAGCTCACAGTACAGGTTATTTAGTTTGTACGCACTTCCTTGTATAAAGGAGCTAGTCCAGGGTTCAGAGCACCATGATGGCATCTCTAGGGAAATTGCAGTACACACAGATCAATAATACTGTATTCAGTAACCTCAGTGTCTCTCCTGTATCAGGTTCAGTCCAGCACTTGGCTCAGCACAGGTCAATGGCAGCGGTACAGGAGGGGCCGTGGAAAAGCCTGAGCTCAGGGAAGAAGGTGGCGCTGGCTGCGGGTCTTTCTATAGGGGCCACAGTGGGCTACATCTTGTACCGTCATATCCGGAGCAGCAGTGGTGAGATATTTAATTGCTCTGAGTTTATTGTAGTGCTCTGATATTACAGCAAGCTCCAGAATTATTGGCACCCATGGTTAATATCAGACAATCAAGAACTTGGAAAAATGTCTGTGTTCTTAATCAGCATAAAAGGGAATTATGATTCTAAGTATTATTCCTACTAATGAAATTATTAAAAACTACACTGAAGTGCCAGAAAAAGTAGTACAGACAAGTCTATGCAAAATCCATAGCAGTGCTACCTGTGCACATCATTGGTTGCGTCCGCCTGGTAGACATTGATGGAAGCTTCATAATGGTATGGGGTTTGTTTATCTAGAATTACGTGGGAATCCCCTGGTTGGTCTCCAGGACGGGACGGAATGTAGTGACCTATGAGCGCTGTGTGCTTCCTTTTGGACACCTGTTCATGTCCTGCATTCATTCTGATGGGTTTGGACTTTTCCAACAGGACAATGGTGCCTCCACACATGTCTAGAGACACCAGAATATGGTTAGAGGAGCACTCATCTGAGTTTGGGGTTTTGCCATTCAAACCTAAATCACCAGATCTTAGAATTGTAGACCATTATGCAGGAATGCACTGTTTTCTGGCACTAGTTTCTTATTGTTTGCTGGTGTAACTGATTGTAATTATATTATCCAACAGTAATTTACATGTTTTTGCTCTGTAGCTCAACAGCAAAAGACGGAACAGTCCAGGTTTTCTGTGCCACTGGACGTGTACAGATCTTTAGCAAGGCACCAGTGCACCTTTCTGGATCTAGTGAGTTTTCCTTTCTGAATATTATTAGACTATATTATCAAATAGGTGTTTGTAAGATAGGAACATTTTACAAATGTGCTATTGTAACCTTATACTGAAACTGTACCAGGTTTACTTAAAGGTGTTACAATTGGATTTGTTTGTTTGCTTAGGTAAGTCAGAAATCAGGAGCTCAGGTGAACGTGCTGCCGAACTCGGAGGATCAGAGCGCTGTGTGCTTCTTGCTCCAGGGCACAGCACAGCAGAACCTCTTGGCTAAGTGTGCTCTGGAGAAACTGGCTAACGACAGCGAGCTCATCAATGATGTCATAGAGGTGCCACAAACTGCCTTCGGACGCATCATAGGTCCTGCACTAATCTTGGCTTTTTTACTTTTACTTCAAGGCTGTCAGTAGACTAACGAGAGCTTTTCTGTGATAGGTCGTGGAGGCGAGACGCTGAAGTTAATTAGCCGAACATCAGGAGCTCGAGTAAACTGCTCGCGTGAACGAGGTCACAGCTTGGAGGAAAAGGGCAAGATTACCATTATGGGGACACGTCAAGAAGTACAGCGTGCTAAGGTGAGATGGTTTTTTGCTTGATAAAAGGTCTGAAGTAGTCTAGACAAAACAAAAACAAGGATGGTTTCTACAGAAGGAAACATGCAAATAGTTGAGCATATGAACACGCACACTAGGCGGTTCCTGCCCATGGTGCCCATGGAGCAGTTGGGGAATAGGTGCCTTGCTCAAGGGCACTTCAGTCATGTCTTGTCAGTAAGGGGGAACAAACCTGCAACCTTCCAATCACAAGACCAATTCCCTATCTTTGAGCCATGGCTGCCCCAAGGTCTGTCTCTCAAGCTAGGGAGCTGCCCACTGTCTAACTAGGCAGCTGACTAAGTAAAAGGGATTCTAGCTAACATTGTATTTTAGAAAGCAGATTATTGAGACATGCTTGTTAAACAGCAGCTTGCTTACTAAGCTAACAGAGTTAGCCTCAGGTCATGCAAACCAGTGGGCTGAGGCGACAAATCCTGCTAACGTGACCGTTAACATCTCCCTCAGTGTACTGAAAACTGTTAAATTGTATCTGACAAACCCAAAATTGCAAATAAATGAGAATGTATGAAAGAAAAAAATGTTTGTGAGAATTATTAACATTTAAAAATAACTTTTCTAGCCGTGCCACTCGCTGCTCCGCTTTTGGTCGCCATATTTCAAATTTCAGACTGGACTGCCTTAGTGACGGCACACAGAGCTCCCTATTTAGTCAGTTCCTTAATATTTAGTCAGAATAAAATATCTGAGTAGGCAGCATTTCAAGACATTTATGAACTGAGACGGCCATCGTCTTGGGAGCGCATGTAGGACATGCAATGCTGTCTATGTAGTGAGCTTGCTAGGTCTAGAGAATGACTCTATAGAGTTATATGTTGGTTTATGTAATGGTTCATCAAAGTGATTTTCCATAACTGGAGTAAACCGGTTTATTTTTTTTCCACAGGATGGGGAAACCGGTCAGTCCTTGTTTTGTGGGAATTGCATGTACTTTAGATGCTGTAGAGGTTAAACTGATTAAACTTTGTTGTTTTTCTGTCAGGACTTAATCATGGAGAAGGTTATGGAGAATGAGACGGTACGGAAGCGGATCAGCCAGTCCTCTGCCCTGCGCCAGAAGAGGAAAGCCGTTGAACTGCAGCCAGTCCACAAACCTCAGGGTCCAGATTCTAAGCTCATGCTGAGCCTGAACGGAGATGATCTGCTCTCTCCACTGACTGAAGTGGGACTGGTTCAGGCCAGTGGCTCTAACGGGTTTGCCAGCAGTGGGGACCACACAACGGAAAACTCGCTTCGATCAGAGGAAGAGGAGATTTGCTCACCAGTTTCACCACTGGAGTATTCAAAATTCGAAAGTAAGCAGTGGTGGTGTAGAAGTAGTAACAGTGACTACTGCATATAAAAATGTTTTAAATAGTCCCAGATATGTCTCCTGTTCTCACCACTCGCTTGTTGTAGTAGAGGTATGTGACAGATCCGGTGACCTGACACTAAATTTATGCAAAACCTTGATACACCTTGATTTTGCCTCATCTTATCAGTCCCGAGTCCGGACCTGAGCTTCCAGCCTGGTGAGCATTTGGAGGTGTACGTGTCAGCATCAGAGAATCCCCAACACTTCTGGATCCAGATCATAGGTGTCCGATCACTTCAGCTGGACAAACTGACTACTGAGATGAGCCGCTTTTATAATGGAGACACCTTAAACGTAAGTTTATGCTTGTTTCATAAGTATTCATTTTAAGCCCAGAACAGAAACTCACGCGATTAACTGGATGTCCCTGTTGTCCAGGAGCACAGAGTGGAGGCTATAGTCGTCGGGGACATCGTGGCTGCTCCTTATCAGGACTACGGAACATGGAACCGGGCTCGAGTGTTAGGCGTCCTGAGCTCTGGTTTGGTTGATCTGTACTACGTGGACTTTGGGGACAACGGAGAGCTGCCACGGGATCAGTTACACAGCCTGAGGTCAGATGGAGGGAAGCTCCAACACCTGATGAACTGTTTGTGTTTCTGTTTATTGGGACTGATTTTTTTTTTTGTGCTCTTTTAGGAGCGATTTCTTAAGTTTGCCCTTCCAAGCCATCGAGTGCAGTCTGGCATATGTGCATCCTGCAGGTTAGCACTCAAGTTGGTAATGAATCTTAAATTGCATACGTTTTACTGTCGCAGATTCAGCGTTTTAATGAAAATATATTCACGTTGTTATTGGTGCAGGAGATTTCTGGACAGAGGACGCGCTGGACGACTTTGAGAGAATGACATACTGTGCGCAGTGGAAGCCTTTACTAGCAAAACTGTGCAGTTACTCGCACACCGAGATGTCTTCCTGGCCCAGTGTAAAGCTGTACGATAACAGCCAGGGAAAGGTCAGAATACTTTACATATCATCCTCCTTATTATTATTATTATTATTATTTTATAGTGCATCACTGTTGAATCCGCATGCACACGTCAGGCAGCTTTATATTAACGTGCTTAGTCTACTACATAGTCTGTAGTATCCATAGTCATTTACAGGGATTGTAACAGTTAAAAAAAAAAAATCCTCCCTGATTTTCTCCCTAATTTGGGCATATCCAATTCCTACCCAACTTACACCTCCCCTATCAGCTTGGTCAAACAGCTACCAACCAGGGAGGAAGAAGACTATCATGTGATTCCTCTGAATCACATGCAGCCAGCCATTGCTTATGTTTACGTTTCTTGTATGCTTGATGGTTTTCATACAGTCATACCGTCTTTAGATAATGCAGTGGAGCTCTCTCAACATCGTACTGAAGCTTGTGCACCACTCAGGAGCTAAAAAAGGTTCAGTCGTTCTTTTATCTGCTTAGTCCGTCAGGGTCACGGTTTGTCCAGAGCCCATGTACCTAGGGGCAATTCAGCATATCCAGTTCGCCTGCCATGTATGTTTTTTTGGAAGTGGGAGGAAACTCGAGCACCTGGCGGAAAACCCACACAGTCAGATAACAAAGCGAGTATCAAACCCACAACCCCCTGATCATTGGAGATGTTTAGCGCGCACACTACCTGCAGTGCCGCCATGCCACCCTTAAAAAAATTGTCAATTATTTAACATTGTTGGAAAACCACTTTACATACCTTTTCTTCATACGTGTGTGTGTGTGTGTGTGTGTGTGTGTGTGTGTGTGTAAGGCTGTGGACCTGGGTGAAGAGTTGATTCGTCTAGGCCATGCGGTAAGCTGTCAGGATGATGGGAGCGGACTGGGAGATCATGACGAGCCACGATCTCTGCAAAAGTTGTTGGTAAAAAAAAATCTTTAACTATATCTCTAGTTGTAGTTAGAAATGTTTGCCTTTTTTAGGTTTTCCTGCTTTCGAACATTAAACCAACAATGTCTTGTTGATTTGTCTACAGGATGACATGACCGGGGCCACCTCAGAGCTGAGTATGTCCTGCATAAGCTTGTCAGGTTAGTTCCTACAGTGCCAAGAGTTTACTTCAGGGTCTGGTTATACCAACAAGGCTGTCTGTGCTGCTAAAATGGATTTGATTATGAAAAGGCAGAGACTTTGACTCACTTACTGGCAGAAATGGATGATAATGTAAGCTTTTCTGACATTTCTAAATGTAAAGAGTAAGTACGCAGAATTATCTAATCTGTACAAAGCCACACTGATGGGCAAAACACAGCTAAATAATCCTAGAAAAAAAAAGTATGCTTTCGATACTGACAACAAATACTGACAAGAAAATGAACAGACTCTTATTCTTAACCTTCAGAGAGTTTCTTTGCCTATGGATAAATGATTGTGATGTGATTAACACTGAAGTGCCAGAAAAACTCGAATACTTGGTAGGTCCACCACAGAGCATGGACTCCACAAGCTTGCAAAATATTCTGTAGGCAATGAACACCACACTTCCTGCAAAACGGTCCAGAGATCTGGTGACTCAGGTCAGTGTTCCTATGACCGTTGTTTGGTGTCTTTAGACGTATGTGGTTGTGCATTGTCTTGGTGGAAGAGGCCAAACCCTTCTAAATGAATGCCGGTCATGAACGGGTGTAACTCGTCAAAAAGGAGGCACATGTAGTGTTCATCTGTCAGTGGAACAGAATGCCAGCTTAACAAACCTCACACCATTATGGAGCCACCACCAGCATATGTATTTTGCATTGACTTATCAGTACCAGGGTTTCTGGCACTTGTAATGTATAATGTGTTAGGTCCTAACCTGTGATGTGTATTACATTGCCAGATATCTAGTGTCCTCTTCTGAGGTCATAGCAAAACCATGACTGCTTTCTTTTACTTAAACTTTTGACTTAAACTTAATTAAGTTATTTTATATATTC
>JAOVVF010000051.1:9513653-9524121 GCA_028565595.1 Duopalatinus emarginatus
TGTGTGTGTGTGTGTGTGTGTGTGTGTGTGTGTGTGTGTGTGTGTGTGTGTGTGTGTGTGTGTGTGTGTGTGTGCCAGTCTGTCACTCGGTCTGCTCCTCTGCAGTAAAAAATCACTCGCCTTATTTTGTTTGATCTGCTGATGACGACATCACTTCCGGGCCAATAGTAAACAGGCACCAGGGCGCATGCGCACTTATTCAATGACAATTGTTGATAATCAGCTGGAGTTGTTTTTTTTATTTTTCAGCGTTTTGCTGAGAGATTGAGCGCGCGCCCCCCTGGCTGCGGGGCTTCTGCTGTGTTAGCCTACTCACATTAGCGTTCCGTCAGTACATGAAGGGCTAATGGAAGACGCCAGGGATTTGGTGAGAGAATTCATCTCTTCTGACTGCTTCCTTGTTTCGCCTGGGAAATTAGCCCGAGCTAGCTCGTTAGCATGTTAGCCTAGCTCCATTACAATCCTCTTTGTTTTGGTTGTCAGTCTGCTGCACCGAAGCTAATGCTAGCAGGCTAGCTAGCCTAACCCCGCGCAACGGCTTCTGTTTTATTCCTGTGAGGATTATTTACATGATCCATGTAGTGACCGGAGTGTGGTGAAGATTTACACCAAGGCCTTGTGCTTTATTCTGTGTTGTGTGGAGCACATCAGACCGAGAGGCCCGTGGTTGTGTATGTGTATGTGTGTGTGTGTGTGTGTGTGTCTCTTTTAGTACTGTTGTAGCTAGCTCCATGGCTAACTGGCTCTAATCCAGCAATGTTCATAACAAACACAGGCGGCTGCTCACTACCCAGACCGACCTGTTGCATCAAATAACGACCATTTATTCACAGATTCCGGTGTTAGGTGTGTAAATTGTTCTCTCATGCACGTTAATAGACTTGGACATTTCATTTGCTAAGCTATAAAGGCTGGATCTGGTAGCTGAGGCATTTTATTAGCCTCCAGACACCAGTGCTCTGGTGTAGTATTCAGCAGCTCGTATCAGGTCATACACACCTCTTAACTAACTCTACTACACCTCTAGCAGTTATGTGTTTATTTATGTATTTATTCAGATTTTTTTTTAACATCCAGTGATTTTTAAGTGTACAGTTTTCTCACTATGATTCCTTTACCTACACACCATATGCATATTTGTTTCATAAATATAATATAAGAATGATTTCCTGATTTTTGTTTTTTGTTTTTAAAGACTACATATCAGGACTTTGGTTTAATTATTATAATAAATAAATACAATAATAATAATAAATCATATCTGTGAAATGTGTCTGGGGCAGCCGTAGGCTTGTGGACCAGCCTTGGTACCAGAAGATCACCGGTTCGATATTTATATTTTTTTACATCCAGTGACATATAGAATATCCTCACTATGATTTCCTTACCTTCACATTATATTCATATTTGTTTTATAAATATAGTATAAAAATTCTTAAACTTTCATTTTAAAGAGCACACTTCAGGGCTTTGGTCTTATTATAGTAATAAATAAGTATTATTATAATAATAATAATAACAGTGAATAATATCTGTAAAATAAAATGTGTCTGGGGCAGCTGTAGGCTTGTGGACCAGCCTTGGGACCAGAAGGTTACCGGTTCGATCCCCAGTGCCCTTGAGCAAGGCACATGACCCCCAACTGCTCCCTGTGAGCTACAGATAGGGGCTGCCTTATCCACCACTTTGGGCATGTGTGTGTTCAATAGTGTGTATGTGTGTGTCAAAAGTTCATGTTCACCCATGCTCTACTGGGTCAGTTGTAGGTTTGTGGCTAAGGAACCCGGGTTCCAGGTTCGAGCAACCAACAAGACGCAATTGAAGTGCCCTTGAGCAAGGTGCCTAAACCCCAGCTGCTTCCCAGGCGCTGCGGATAAGGGGCTGCTCACCATTATGGGCATGTTCCGTATTGTGTGTTCACTTCTGTGTGTGCGTGCACGTTTTTCACTGCACGGATGGGTCAAATGTGAAGGTCAGTTCCACTGCCCAGTGGTCCAAAGAGTAGTTCACTTTCACTTATCCTCTACATGCGGCTTGCTTGATGATCATCTGGTCAGTATTTTGTTTGCATGCTAACGGGTGCTGTTTTATTAATTTAGTTATTTCCTGGAAAGATCCGTTAACTTGAACCCGTGTTTTGGCAGGCTGAGCGCACTTCACGGTCAGAAAGGAAGAGACGAGACTCATTTGGCATGTTTGACGGGTATGAGAGCAGTGAGGAGTCGAGCAGCAGCTCCAGCACAGAGGACAGCGAGGATGAAGAGCGTAGTCTTCCTGCCGGTTTGCCTATCATCAAGAACAACGGGCAGGTTTATACCTACCCAGATGGAAAAGCTGGCATGGGTTAGTGCCGGTTTCGTTGTGTTTAGTCAGTGCATGTCGGATCGTGCGTACTTGAATACCTGTTTTATTAAGTGCTTGGTTTTTTTTTTGTGGTTTTTTTTTTTGTGCTATTCTAAAGCGACCTGTGAAATGTGCGGCATGGTCGGGGTCCGAGATGCTTTTTACTCCAAAACAAAAAGGTTCTGCAGTGTCTCCTGCTCCAGAAGTTATTCCTCCAACTCGAAAAAAGCCAGCATATTGGCCAGACTTCAGGTATCTCACGCCTAAACAAACGTATCAATAAATGAAAAGGCTCGAGCGTAGTTGTATATATTAACATGTTGTGTTTGTCTCAAAAAAGGGGAAACCACCAACAAAAAAAGCAAAGGTCTTACAGAAACAGCCACTCATGGCAAAATTGGCAGCTTATGCACAGTATCAATCGAATCAGCAGAGCCCAGCTAAATCAAAATCAGGTAAGCCAAGCATTAACAGCTTAGCTTGGGTGCTGTTTTTGTTTGTTTTACCTGTGAGAGAGACTTGTACATATTATGCCGTATTATGTGTGTTTCATTTCTGACAGCTGTTCCTGTTGAGGGCTTTGACTGGGGCCGATACATTTGTAGCAATAACCTGAGTGGTGCTCCAGTAACCAGTTTCAAACATGTACGTATTGTTCATAAGCAACTCCTTATCTACTTTGACTGAAATTCCTCAACACCCGCTTGCGTCCGCTGTTCTTCAGGTACCCATGGGTTTCTTCTGGGGTGACGTCACTGAGGGTGTGAGGGTCGAAGTTCTCAATTCTGACACAAACCTCTCCACCAAAGTTTACTGGATAGCAGGGATTGTTAAATTGGCAGGTAAACACACATCTTGACGTCTGTTTGAAAAAACTTAAATAGTTTGAATGTTGTGTAAGCTACGTTGTTATAATAGCATGAACCTGTGTAATCTGTTCTTTTTCAGGTTTTAAAGCACTTCTTCGATATGAGGGATTTGATAACGACTCGAGCCATGATTTCTGGTGTAATCTGTGCGTCCCAGAAATCCATCCTGTTGGATGGTGTGCCTCAAATGGTAAACCCCTGGTACCTCCTAAATGTACGTAAATAATAATCTTACTAGAAAATATATAGTTAAGATAAATGACCTGGCAAAAGTAATGCATGTCATATTTTCTTGTTCTTTGTAGCAATCCAGCATAAGTGCTCTAACTGGAAAGTGTTTCTTGTGAAGCGACTCACTGGAGTGAAAACTCTGCCACCTGACTTTGCTAAAAAGGTAAGAATGCCCAGTCATGGCTTTTGTGTTCTTACATTATATATGAAAAAAAAATAGGCCAACTCAACTCTGTACAAGAAATGTCCCGAAAACATGAACAGCTCCTTCCTCAGCTTACCTGTCATCTAAGGCATCGAAGCAGTTCTTGGATTCTGTCAATAGATTATATTACTGTATAAACTACAGCCTATATATGCTGAAAGACCAGAAAAACTGGTAAATCAGTCTAATATTTAGGGGAATAGACTCAACAAGCTTGCAGAATTATTCTGTAGGGAATGAACACCATATTTCCTGCAGAACGGTCCACAATACAATTGTATTCTGAGATGTAGGATTTTTGCGTTCCACAGCATGTCACATGGCGTCCCAGATGTGTTCAATAGCACTGAGATCTGGTGACTTAGGTGGAAATGGCAAAACCCAGAACTAACATAAGTGTTCTTTTAACCATAATTGTCACGGCTCGTTGTCCTGTTGAAAAAGGTCACAATGCATGCAGGACATAACTGGTGTAATTCATCAGAAAGGAGGCGCACACCTGTTACATTCCTAATGGTTTTGTCATTAACCGTTTTCACCAGAAATTCATCTTTCAGACAAATTTATCATAAAATCTGCCTGTTAAGGCGTGAAAAACATTAGATGGCAAGTGTCGGTTCACAAAGCTGGTAAAATTATAATGCGTAAGGATTTTTTATGGTGTTACCTGGTAAAGTGGCCCAAGGAAGAATATATGAACCGGTGACAGGGTGAAGAGTTGTACTTAAGGCATACTGATGCATGTTGGGAACGTTAGGTACCCAGTCTGATCCGGTCCTTTTAGAAGGTCTATGTTGGTGGCAGATACCACTGCACGCCTTTATAGAAGTTATGGAGTCCATGTGTTCAGGGTTGTATTGGCAGGTGGTTGTAATGTTATAGCTGATTGGTACGTCGCTTGGGTTTCACATGACCTTGTGGGTTCAGTTTCCTTACACCACCCAATATCTGCCTGTATGTAAATTGGTGACTGCAAGTACCTGCAGTACGAGTATGTGACTGTGTGTGAGTTGCTATATGATAAATTGAGTTAAAGTCGACTGAATTTTGCATTTAAAAATTTGTACTACATTTGTTGTAGATGTCTGTTACTTATTTTGCAGCAACAGTCTTTAAAAACGACTAACTCTGTTCAACGCCTGCATAACTAACCAGGTGGAGGAGAGCATGCAATACCCGTTTAAGAAGCTGATGCGCGTCGAAGTGGTGGATAAAACTCACCTGTGCCGGACGCGTGTAGCTCTGGTGGAGCAGGTGATCGGAGGTCGACTGCGACTAGTCTACGAAGAGAGTCAGGACGGCTCTGATGACTTCTGGTGTCACATGTACAGCCCACTCATCCATTCTATAGGCTGGTCGAGAAGCATCGGGCACCGGTTTAAAAGATCTGGTCAGTGTGTGAGAGTGGATGTGTGAATGCACAGCCATTTTTAGGGCTTTGTGGATTTCATGAACAGCAGTCATGGGGAAATCTAAATCTTTCATTATATTATTATAATAAAGTCGTATCTTTTTCTAGAAGTGTCAAAGAAAATCGAGGGTCTGGTGGACGCCCCTTCCCAGTTATTTCTAAAGGTATTTTTATACAATTTCTGCAGATAATTATCCGCGTACAGAAGATCCTGCGTTTCTGACCAAATCACAGAGAGCTATACTTGTTCTGATCTGACTCCCGTTTTATCATTATCAGGTGAAGGATGTAGACCAAAGTGGCGAGTGGTTTAAAGATGGCATGAAGTTGGAAGCAATAGACCCACTCAATCTCTCAGCTATATGTGTCGCTACTGTAAGAAAGGTAAGAAATGGTGCAAAAATCACGGGCGGTATAAATGGTGTATTGATGTATAAATGGAAGTGTCCTGCGTTAATTCATGGACTCGGTTTTCCGCTCGTAGGTGTTGGCAGATGGGTACCTCATGATCGGTATCGATGGCTCAGAAGCAGCAGATGGCTCCGATTGGTTCTGCTACCACTCCACCTCTCCCTCTATTTTCCCAGTGGGCTTCTGTGAAATCAACAACATCGAGCTCACACCTCCAAGAGGTAAAGGCCATTTCAAGTGTGAATGTTTGCAGATGTCTGCCACAAACGATCACTATTTCAGTTGTATGTCTTGACCTGATCCACAGGGTACAACAAACTGCCATTCAAATGGTTTGACTACCTCAGAGAATCGTGTTCCATAGCAGCCCCTGTGAAGCTTTTTAACAAAGTAAGTTTTCAGAAATCACCAGGAGACACCTAACATGTTGACCAGGTTTCTTCTCATGTACTCAATCGTCATACGTGGCCTTTTCAGGAGGTCCCGAATCACGGTTTCCGCGAAGGCATGAAGCTGGAGGCAGTGGACCTGATGGAGCCACGTCTGGTGTGCGTAGCCACCGTAACCAGGATAGTCCACAGACTCCTGCGCATTCATTTTGATGGATGGGAGGACGAGTATGACCAGTGGGTGGACTGTGAGTCTCCAGACCTTTACCCCGTAGGCTGGTGTCAAGTCACAGGCTACCAGCTCCAGCCACCTGCCGCACAGAGTGAGTGTGAACATTACACACAACTGAGCTACGTAAGCATCAGTGTTAGGATTTTAATGTGATGTTTTTAATGACTGTAGTATCCTTTAATAAATAATAATCATACCTAAGGGAATTCAGTCCATTTGATCGAAGCTTCACGGGTTGACCTTATTGCTCCGGGTCTAATACATCAATCACAATTGTGCAGCTGAAACGATCTGCTCAGAATCCTTAGTAATTCAATCCGATTCTATTAACTTGACTGTTGAAAGTAAATCAGACATGCATTTTGAGTTGTGGTGGCTTTCTAACCCCTTTAAGAAGCTAATAACTATCCAACAAACACCGTAGTAGAGAGAGAACTTTCCTATCCAGTCGAGAGGTCTGTTATACGTTCAAGTTTTCTTGTCGTTGACTATCGGTGAGTAATTACTTTCATTTGTTTATCTTTTTCAGGCACAAGGGAAGCGCCGCCTAATGTGACGAAGCAGAAAAAGAAAGCACCACAGTACAAAGGACAAAAGAAAAGTAAGGCACTTCTTCATTTTCAGCAAACTCTCCTTCTTCCTCTTTCTATTCACTGGCCACTGTATGTGGGGGCAAAAAGCTTGTCCATCAGGGTGTCCTCCTGCTCTGTTCTTGGTCATGTTTGACTGCGTGTTGACTGACAGTGGCATTAATTCAGTGGTGAGACATGCTAAGGACAGTTCTGGGAGGTGGGAAAAGATAATCACTTGGGTGAAAAGGTGACTGGTCTGTCGTTCAGGACGTTGCTCAGAAATCAGATTGTAACACAGTTAAAGTCATTTGACATCAGGGAAGGAAGGTGAAACAGGGTGGTTGTGAGAAGTGGAACTCTGCAGCATGGCTAATGAAGTAACGTGGGTAACTCCAGTGTGGCTTGGTGTTTAGAGAGGAAGATTCCAGTTGGGAGGAGGCCGCTCGGGTTTGGTGGGTCTCTGAGGAGGAGCAGTTTCTCAGGCGATGAAGAGCAGACTCCGTCCCTTTACCTTCCCCACCCACCTGGTGTGGAGCGCGATCGCTCACTCAACTCAGGTAATTTCATTCTTAATCCCTCAGACCGGCGCTTCTGCCGTGTCCTCCACATCGGCAGATCAGGAAAGAAAAAAACAGAACAGGCACAGCTGTTAGAGTGCTAAGTTGTTTATACAATGTGGGTTGCATGTCATTATAGGCCATTATGTACAGTGGGAAGTGTTTTATTACGCACCGCAGGAAGCCTGTGAACTTAAATATACCCTCAAACAATGCCTGGTGAAAATGGCGTCTCCATAATGGTGCTGAACCTCATCACAGCTTGTGAATGTTACACAGATCATGTATGGGTTTCTGGTTTAGGTGTAAACTTGATAACTACATAAATCATGTGCACAAATTCAAGTTCTCCAGCATTTTTTAACATTAACCTACAGAAAGAGGGATTCCATGTACAGATCTGTAGAGGTGTCAGAACTGAAGCTTTAGTCAAAATTGCTTCAGGAGCAGGCAGGAATGGAAATAAAATGAGTCCTGCACACATCTCAAGCCTGCAGACCCAATCAACAGGCTTGTAGAGGACCGACAAGCTGTATTCTTAATATTCACTATTAATTAGAAGTCTGTGAGCAAATGCTGAATGTTAGAAACATGGCTTAAAATCATAACAACACACAATACTAATACAGTGATCCCTCGCTACTTTGCGGTTCGTTTATCGCGGATTCGCTGTTTCGCGGGTTTTCAAAAAATATTAATGTAAAATATTTATTGCAGTATTTTCACCGTTTCGCACATGCGTAGTACATTGTACACTGTACGTTGTACAGTGATGTATAGATTTGAGGAATTTTGCATAAAAAAATCACAAAATGTATAAAAATATATGTAAAATATTTATTCTAACATTAAAAGAATATTATAAATCATAAAAAAATACCATTTACAGTAAATAGCATATTTATTCGGCGGATGAACACACCAAAAACGATATGTAGTACTTGCGCCCGCTTGAGATGCTACTTGCCGATGTGAGATTGTACACAACACACGATTGGTTGATCCTCTCGGATCTTCCATTTCACGTTAGCATCGGACTGTCGAGTGTGCGTAGTTTTCATCTGCGGTGTTGTGTACGCTATTTGTGAAATTTTCGTTAGAGACTGAATTTATTCAAGCCACCCAAACGTACTGCAACTTTCTAAGCGCCAGCGAAAGATGCTTATGATAAAAGAGAAGATTGAGCTTCTCGACATGCTGAAAGAAGGGAGATCGTATGCTGCAGTTGTCTGCTATTACGGGATCGACAAATCTACGGATCGTTATATCAAGTAGGAGGAGAAAAATATCAGGTCTACGGCAACAGTGACTTTCAACAAGAACGCAAAAAGGGTGCTTACTCCGATCGTAAGGCGATCATAAAGATGAAATCTGCATTAGCCTTGTGAATTAATGATTGCCGTAAAAAAAAATTCCTTGGATACGAACACCATAAGGACGAGAGCCAAGCAACTTTATGATCGCCTGACAGAAAAAATGGGGGACCAAGATGGCGGTGAACAAGACGAGGTTGATGACAGTGAGAACAATGATAAGTTAAACCTCACCAGTTAAAAAGTTATTAAGGTAATGGGAAAGGGTTATGTATAAGAGTGTGGGGAGGGTTTATCAAGACTTAAAATAATGTATAACTACTAAAATAAGTATAGCGTCCCTACTTCGCGGAAATTCACTTATCGCGGGTGGGTCTGGAACGGAACACCCGCGATAATTGAGGGAACACTGTAATAGTAGTTTGTGCATGTCAAGTCGCAATTATGGGAATTACAAATTCATAAATGATTCTTGTTGAACACAAATTAGTCACGTCTTTAGCAACATGCCACACCTTCACTTCAGGTCAAGCTCATGTCCTGTATATAACTCTTTAACAGTAGACTGTGTCACAGACATCTGGTTGTAGCTTTAGATGTTTAGAGAGTGTCAGGAGATTGGTGCTGGATTAAACCTTGAGACTGATTGTTAAGCACGTCCTCATCAGGGTGACACACAAATGTCTTTAATATACCGAGCACTAAATGATTCCTTATCAAAACGACTGACATCTTTTCAGCATAACCCGGCGTCACTGGTTTAACGAGATGAACAAGTCGGAAGCTTTTTGTTTCGAGACGTGAACACATTTCTTATGACTCCAACATGACAGAATGTCATCATGTGGAGTTTACTTTTAATGTGCTTAGAAATTCCAGTTCCTGAAGGTTTCAGTGTGTAACACACAATGCTTTAATAACCCTGCCCAAACATTTGATTAACTTTTTAGCATCAAATCTACATGATTAATATAAATAATAAACAGTTGACTGCCTGAGCAGCCGGCCTTGGATATTCATTAGAAGCGAGTTTAGAATAAACAGGTTATCTGTTCCTATGTGCCCAAATTATTGTCCAGGTCATTTGTACATACACTACACATATAGCTGAGACTGGATGTTTAAAAATGCTGGAATGTTACATTAACTCCTTCATTTCTTCATCACATTCATGCACATTGTCCATAATTATGGAGTGTAAATTTAAGGATGTTTATGAGATAATAGATTGGTGAAGAAGGTAAATGTCCAACTAATTTTACAGCCTGATTTGTGTTACTGATTTGTTGTTTTGTAATGCAGTCACAAAATATGATATAAAAACTGTTTCTGCTTCTTTTTTTTCACTTTTTTATTGTTTTTCAATATTTAAGACTTTCTATGTACACAAAAGGTCTTTTTTTTTTATCAAATATTGTTTACAAACTTGTCCAAATCTGTGTTAGTGAGCATTTCTCCTTTGCCATGATAATCCATCCACCTTTGCAGCCATGCTGACTGCAGGAATGTCCACCAGTCCAACTTCCAACATTGTGAATCGAGTGGCCCATGGTGGCGGTGGGGTTATGTTATGGGCAGGAATGAATGCAGGCATGCATTTTATTGATGGCATTTTGAATGCACAGAGCTACCGTGACAATCCACCATGAGCCACTCGATTATCTCGGCAAAGGAGAAGTGTTCACTAACACAGATTTGGACAAATTAGTCCAAATACAGTATTTGAGAGATAAAGGCCTTTTGTGTGCATAAAAAAGTCTTAGATCTTTTCCATCTTACGAAAAATGGAAGCAAAAACAAAATAAAAAAAAAAACCTTTTTTATTTTTGTTCGGTGTGTGTATATATGTGTGTGTGTATGTGTGTGTGTGTGTATATATATATATATATATATATATATATATATACACACACACACACACACACACACACACAC
>JAOVVF010000051.1:9530857-9547899 GCA_028565595.1 Duopalatinus emarginatus
AGTTTTTCCTTGCCACTGTCGCCACCGGCTTGCTCATTAGGGATAAAATTTCTAAAAAATTCTATAAATGTATATTTTAACCTTTTTATTCGTTTCTGTAAAGCTGCTTTGGGACAATGTCCATTGTTAAAAGCGCTATATAAATAAAATTGAATTGAATTGTTTCCCAGACCTACAGTTTTTCTATATCATATGAAAGCTCCTGTAGATTCAGTGTTGCAGAGACGATCCGAAAATGAAATTCAACAGGCAGACGACACATTTCTTTTCCTTCTTATTTATTTATCCAGCCAAGTCTAGACGTTGCTAGTTGCTAATGACAGTGGTTTTCTTCTTAGGAACGGTCATAAAAATCCTTTCAAATCAATAGACTATAAATTCTGAATCCAACATAAATCGCGAACAATATATATAAAAAAAAAAAAAAAAAAAAAAAAATCAAACAATGAGGTGCTAAAAACATGCTAAAGACATGCTAAAAAAAAATAATCAAAGCTCTTTCATCAGAAATACAATGTGCCCTATTACTGTGTGACAGAGAGAGTATGAACATGATGATTAGATCATTAAAGACTAAGAAAAATTTACACACATCTCATATGATTAAAAAAACCCAACAGTGCGTTTCTTCCTTCACTTAGCTAACCACATGTGCTGTGTTAGAGTGTATCGCTCTGCTTCAGGGGTTTCTCCTCATCATTTACAGCTGTAAATAAGAGACGAGCAGATCACAACACACAGCGTTAGAAACTGTCAGGGGATTGAGCGGTTATTTTCACAGGGCAGATGCGTGTACAGTATAACCAACAGGCAGTGGTGCTAATAAACACCTTTAGGAACGGACTGTGCATTAATTACATCTACACTGTACATAATAACGTAATATCAAATCATAAATCTGATTTCTATCGTCGTTCTATCATAAAATGCTTCTAAAGATCAATAAAAACACAAGTGACAAAATAACACTGGCTTTAAATGTTCATTTGAGGGGTGTGTGTGTGTGTGTGTGTGTGTGTGTGGGTTTGGATGAATGGATAAGACTCTAAAAGAAAAAGAAAAAAAATCCAGCAATTATTTCTAATTCAGGAAACGTAGCCTTTTTCCTGCTTTATCCCTTCTGCTTAACAGTGGTCCACCTCATGGGCGAGACAGAAGTGTGAACGGTATAAATAAAAGGAAGCGGGACAGCGGTGGATGAAAACTGCTGCTGCTGCTGCGGTGGTGGTGGCGGCGGCTGCTGCTTTAGAGATTGCTGAACACTTCGCTCCTCTTGCTCCAGTCCATAGGTGGCGCTCTCTTGTTGGAGCGTTTCTGGTGCGCGCGCTCTTTCGCCTGCTGCAGGGAGATGTTCAGGTCCAGCGATGAGGGCGTGTTTGCACTCGGGCTCTTCTCTTCTGCCTTCACGCTCTCCTGGAACACACAGATCAGCGTTAACGTCACGTGGGCAGTGGAATGTGATGTGGGCGTATCCAACAGTTAACACCCTGTTTTCGCTTCCCTACTCTTTGAAAAAATATTATTTATTCATTTTTATTTATTTTATAATAATTGAAATATGAAGTTTTATTGTGTTTTATTTTAATGTATTTAATGTTAATTGAATTTATTTCATTTTAATGTTTTTTAATTTAATTTAAAGAGAAAAAAAACCCAAAAATAATATTCATTATTGAGATTAGGGTTTAGACAGCATTAATTACCTGTGTTAATAATTATGTCAGTGGAAGTTCCTCACAAGAACAGCAAGACAACGTGTGTCTGTGTGTGTGTGTGTGTGTGTGTGTGTGTGTGTGTGTGTAAGACAGAGACAGTCGGACTGACCTGTGATGGTGGACTGCTGGCCATCTCAGCAGGGATAGACGCAGTGGAGGAAGCACTGGATGGAGTCGGACTCGCTGACTCCTGCTTGGCTTCCTTAACCGCTTCCTCCTTCACCTGTACAGTAGCACATTAAGAATGTGAGCTTTTGGACCGTTACGAAGCGCCGACACTTTTACACATTTTAATAAACATCATGTGAAACTAAGCTTCTCCATACCAACAATCAGGGCAGAGCGATAACAACAGGGTAATCAAATGAGATCTGACCCAGAATCAGAATTCGACATCTCTGTGGTATAATTTTATAAATCACTTCTATTACTACCATTACTATGGCACAAGCCTGGGAGATTTTTCTCTAGTACTGTCACACCAGTGACTCTTTATTTTTAAGCAAAGCCTGATCTTGATACATGGATGTGTCACAACAAGTAATATAAAACGATAAAAGACATCAGGGTGTGTAAATGTCTGCAAACTGTGGTGTAATAAAGCATTTGAGGGTGTGCTCTCAGTCAGAGATGATCTTGGGGGTGGTTAAACACACACCTTGTCACATTTCTTGCCTCATTCCTTACTTATATACAGTGTTGGGAGTAACGCGTTACTGTAATCTGATGACTTTACTCAGCAGTGAAGTAATGTAAAGAATCACAGTTCAATATTGTGTCTCTTTACAGTTACTAACAACAAAGGAACATGTCACTTGTGTTACTCAGACACACACATTTCCTGACCTGTTCTCTGTTTGTCTCTTTTCCTCTGTCTGGGTTGCAGCACCAGTGGGTTGCCAGGTTTGGTAATGATAAGTGACTCGAGGCTTATTTTTCTGTCACGTAAAGTATAAACATTAAAATACATGGGTTGTTTTTTTGTTTCTTCTGTGTATATGTTTATTTGGAGTTTTACAATGAAAATAATCGTTTATTATAAGTGAATTTTTGTCAGTTCTCTTGAACATATTGGTAGTCACTGGTAGTCAAATATAATTGCTTATTTGGACTTGTTTTCTAATTTGGTATTTCTCTAAATTACCTGTCTAATAAAGCTGAACTGCACGTTTTTACTGTTTCATAATCCATCCACAATTCCTGTAACAAACTAAATAAATCAGAATTGCATCACTAATGCTTCAGCAGAGTTTCAGCTAGTTGTCAAATGTCATAGATTTTTAGTGGTCAAATAAGGTAAAAGTGTTAAAAAGACGTGTCACTCAACAGCAAGGGGTTTACTTTAAGCTCTGACAATTATTTTCTAATCATGTCCTTTATAGACTTTAAACACTAACTTTTATATTATTATTTTTTTATATTTTATATAATATCAGTTTTAAAACTGTAATAAAAATGCATATTAGTTTATAATAATTTATTATTATAACTGATATACATATTTCTAAATTCATTTTCTTTCTGTTTATACCTATAAATATAAACTTTGATGAGACTCTTATTTTGCCTTTACTGATATAATTATAATTTATCAGTTCTTATACTTGCCTGTCCACATGTCTGTAATGTTACAGTGTTTTGAGGGATCCCTGAAGAAGTGTTTCTTGATCTTTATTTTTCTAATGTTTAAGAACAGATTGATTTATTCTAAGAAAGCAGCACCATAAAGAATAGTCAAGTTTATTTTATACATGTTTGGAGTTGCTACATTTTATTCCTAAATAAACCACTGAAAGGACTTTTGTCTTATCAATTATTATTTTTTTATGTTCCCAATTTTTTTCTAGATTTTATTCCAGTACATTTGTTTGGGTTTTTGAATGTCATTTAAAAGTAAAGTAATTAGTAATCAGATTACATTTTCCAGAAAGTAATCAGTAAAGTAATCCTATTACAATGGTAGTTCAGTAATGAGTAATCAGTAATGGATGACCTTTTTTTAAATAACGTCTCCAACACTGTTTATATCACCAGTAAAGTGAACAGTGCTGAGATCTCGGTTTCTACCACACCTCATCAACAACCTCCTTCCCTCCTTCTGCGTCCACTAGAGAGCAGCCTTGTGATATATACATTTATATATATAATTCACAGACTCAGTGCTTTGCTGCCTTTAAAAACACACACCCATACACAATAAAGAGCAAAACACAAAGACAGAAGTTTGGAGCTGATCGACATAACAGGTGGATCAGAGTCATCATACCTGCTCGCAAAGCGTTCAGTATTGTGAATATTACCCGACTTCCTGATGGTGTGTTGTTTAGACCACAGTTTAGTGGTTTCTCGAACGCACTTCTACTGCAGTCACAGAACTGGGACGCGGCTGGGGCTTTCCACAAAGCGTTTTGAAAGCAAAACCTTTTGGTAACAGGGGTACTCAACAAGGGCTCATTTCTACATCGCCTCGGTTTAATATGCGTCAGTAAAATCCAGTCTCTGCATCTTAAACTGGATTTTTATTGGGAGACATGACAAAGCAATGTTTGTATAATTGTGAACATTTTCATGGGGGTTTAGGTTTGCTAACAAAGTCACTTCACACCATATGACCACAAAGGGGAACTAATACATTCTGTACCTAAATAATCAGTATCATATATAACTGGTACAAGATGCCTATCATTATTTTAAAAATAAAACATGGTGGAATCACACAGTCCTGCTTTTAGACACATGTCAGTCATTAACAAGTGCCAGACTAACAAGCTGCAGGCTCTAGCGCTGCTCCACCCTGCCGGATGTGATCTCCTCTCTGTATCTGGATTGGAAGGAAAAAGTCTATAACTTAGTTTGACTGAGGCTCCTACACAGGAACTTATCAGAGGAAGAGCTTCAGGACTCATATATACTACATATATATGCTGATTCATCTGAAACTCGCTGATTTAAGCAAGTTTTAACAAAACACACACACACACACACACACACACACACACACACACACACACACACAACACTTTCACATAAAGCTCCAGCAGGGTGAAACATCTGATGCAAAAGTCTTCAGTAAATCAGACGAGCTGCTTTACTACCACCAAAGTACATCAGTGTCTGCTTAATAATGATTAAAAGAGAGCGAGAGCCTTAATATTAAACCCCTGTGTAACTAAATAAAGGACTTGGCCTCGGTCTGGGGTGTCGTCCTAAGATCTGAACGTTTTTGTTTCTTTTCCTGTGCCTCACCCACCTCCGCTCACAGCACAGACATTACAGCGTAGACCACGGGTTGAAATGAAATTCTGCCCAGGCTACATCTCATCAACGTTTCTGTCAGTCTTTAAGGCCATAATCTACAGATAGTCTTTTTTTTTTTCCCCAAACACACAGTATCACTACCTGTTCTACTGATTAACCCCAAAAACCTCGATCCTGAAAGTAGAAAAGAAAACAGAAATATAGGAAAATGGATAGCTACTGAACATTAGATGATGATATTTATTATACTAAAAGATGTTTAAATACATACAGGGTTGAGTAATATGTTCACTAGCTACTTTCTGGAGATATCAGGTTAGGGTAGTGAAATGGTAGATGGTAAAAAGGCAATCTAAATGTAATATTATAGATTAAGACACTTCACACTGCACAAGACTAAACAGTGAAAGGCAGTTAAATGCTGTTATTTACCGGTTTATTTTTTGTTATTATTTTTCTGCCAGATTTTGTCCGCTAACTCCTCCTGCAGTTTTCAAGATACCGACACAGGACCATCTCCCGAATGTTCGTTCCGTTAAAAAAAAGACTTGCTTGTATTTTGCTTGTGGAAATGTTCATCCCTACTTCTGCTACACTCGCTTTTCTGAAGAAAAGGTTCCCATATGCTTAAATAGGATTTTTAATAAAAACTGCTGTAATTCGGTCAGTTTTGGAGCTACCACCACAACAAATTGGCACATCCAGACCCGGGTACACTGAGAACCACCATGTCAAATAACAAACAGATTGCACTCATCCTTTTCTTTTATCACTCTTTTAATTTCACCTAATTAATATTTATTGGGAGCAGCTACAGTGGGCTGCCGAAAGTCTAATATTTTATTTATTTTTCACTAAATATTCTTGTCTACAATCCTGATACTTCCATGTAGAAACTCTGTTTAAACATTTTACATGATAGAGACACTTCCTCTTTCTGAACCCTTAAAATACCACATCATTCGACTCTTTTGTCTTTGAGTTATGAGCGTTTAATTGGCACTAGACACAGCAAACTGTCCCATTCACGTCAATGTTAATGTGATGCCATAAGATTTGGATTTTTTCTAATTGGCCATATGTTGGTAACCGGTAATAAATCAGACATTATCTTCTCAATCCACACTCTTTACATCATAACGATCGCCAAACCACGGCGCCTGGGGAGCAGTTAGGGGAGTTAGGTGCCTTGCTCAAGGGCACCTCAATCGTGTCTTGCACTGGGTGGGGATCGAACCCGCGACCTTCCAGTCACGAGACCAGTTCCCAAACCACCAGGCCACGGCTGCCTCAGTGTCTCACACACTAAGCAGCCAGTGTCTCACACACACACACATAAGGAGCAGGTGTGCTGACCTGAACGTTAACAGAGACAGGACTTAATCCTCTAGCAACCACCTAGTACCAGCATAGCAACCTAGTTTTTTTCTGGCCTGAATTTCCTTAAACTGAAAATGATGCAATGAATGGAATCACTACGATATCACTTTGCATTCCGTGTTCACCAGTCAACTAGTCCACAATTGTAAAGTTACTGTTCAACTAGTAAAACTAACAGCAGTGCAACCCCTAATATATACCCATTTTCCAAACATGGAAAGTATACAGTATATGTATAAGGCTTAGTAAGAGCTCACGTGGGTTTATACACTAAGTGGATACATACATGTCTTATTTCAGCATATTTTTAAATCCCTACACTGGGTGATATAGTTTGTTACACTAACTGTAACTATATCTCACACGGTTGTAGTTATATTCACACTAAAGGTCAACATCTGACATGCTTCTGAAATGTCTTTTTATACACACACACACACACACACGAGTCTGATGTGCCTCTGTCACAACCAGAAGGTGTTGCTTATAAGCGGAGTTTCAGTGGTGTGGGCTGTGAGCACACTCACGCTCTATGCTGTACAGGTCTGGGGTGAATTTTACAGAACAATGTTCTAGCATCTATGTTAAGCAGCAGTTTCGTTATTCTTTTTTTTTTTTTTTTTGCAAGTTCGCGTGGGCTGAATGAAAGAAAAACAGACTTGCAGGCTTGACAGAATCAATGCAATTCAATTTTTAGCTACTATATCAAGTCATATATATATATTCAGACTGTGACCAGAAAAATTAAAAACAACAACAACACATTGTTACCTTTTCATCAGCATCTCTGCTGGCAGCAGGTTCAGGCAGAGGACCTATGGACAAACAGGAATAAAGTTAGCCATAAAGATTCCTGCCCACTCACTACATCATATATATATATATATATACACACACACACACACACCGATCAGCCATAACCTCAACACCACCTGCCAAAACAGGTCCTTTTGTGGATCTTCTGTAGGATCAGACCAGATGGGATTCAGACTCTACGCACATCAGTGAGCCTTGGGCTCCATTGACCCTGTTACTGGTTCATCAGTTTGATAGGCAAGTGAACCGTCAGTTCTCAAATTCAAATGGGGATGAAGCAGGAAAAATGGGCAAGTATAAGCATAAGGATTGGAGTAACTTTGACAAGGATCAACAATGGTTACACAACTTGGTCTGAGCTTCTCCAAAGCAGCAGGCCTTGAGGCGTGTTTCTAGTATACACATACACACAGAAGTGGCCCAAAGACAGACAACTGGTGAACCAGTGACAGGTCCACCCGAGGCTCACGGATGTACGTAGGGTGTGAAGGACAGCCTGTCTGTCCCAACAGCGTTTTGCATTGACTTTTGCATTGTATTTTACATCATATGTGCTGTAAAAGCCTCTTAATTTAACATGTGCTGTGCAGAAGTTCCAAATGTTCTACATCTAATTGTAAGGTGCTCAAGCAGGTGGTGAAAACTGCCCAACACATCACTGGAACTCAAGCGTTGCCTGGGTAGTGTGAGGAACATTATCAAGTACGTGCCTCATCCTAACATACTATCTGGTAGGTGTTACAGGAACCTCCGCTCCTGATTTGATTCTGATTTTTAGGGTTTTTTCCCGATTTATTACGAGTTTTTTCAATTCAGAATCGATTTTTGATTTAGAAATTTTGTTTAAATTATGTGGTTGACAAAATGAAAGACAATGTAAACAAATAGAACATTTATTTCAAACAATACTTTTAGGTTCCTTACTGTCTTGAACTTTTAGGTTCAAATCTTTTTGCATTATTTTATATTTATACCAAAAGTAGGATTGTGGTCAAATTCTGTAACATAAATGACCAGATGGTTAGCAAAACGAATATATCAATGAACAAATATACAATACAATATATATTAATACAAAAGTAAACACAGACTTCACTCTACCACAGTGCATTAACCTTTAACTAAAAATAAAATACAGACTTTAAAGTAATAGTGCATTGCTGCATTTATATTTTGTATAATTTTGTCTAAATGAAGTCCGCTAGCAAGAAAGTTGGCTAACTACCTTGGTGTACGGTGGCCTAGATGGCCTTCTTCTATAGTGGCTGAGTGGACATGTAATGTGATATGCAATAAGCAAAAATAAAACTTAAACACATTTTAAAAATCAATTTTTGGGCATTTTGAATCGATTCAGAATCCATTTTTTTCAGCACCCCTAAAACCACATAATCACATAATCTGGTTGGTTGAAGACCTGATATTTGTGATAATGGCACAGATTTTTCACACCAACTTGTATTACTCCACTGGTGCGTTGCTAAGTAACGAGTGACACGTTGCTAAGTAACGAGTGATGCGTTGCCATTAACAGCAAGTTTCATGCATACAAACTGCTAGCTGTTTTGTTTTTGTGTTTATACAAAACGAGAAATTATTAAAATTGATGACTTTTAGGTGACATTTGTCCTGCAGCTTGTTTGGTCAGACTCTGTAGGATGTGCATCAAACAGCCCAGCTGGCTTCAGAGCAGCCTTTTTTTTTAACTGCACAATGAACGGAAATGCAGATCAACATGTACAATAACGCCATTATCCAAATAAGTAAGTAAGTAAGTAAATAAATAAATCAAGACAATTCATCTTTAAGCTTCTTGACCTTTGCTTTCATCTTCACGTTCTTGCATATTTTTTATTACAAACTAATTAGTTGGTAGTGTTACGGAAGACTCAGGAATTCATTGTGTCAAAGTCATTCATTGTGGAACTACTTTCTGGTATTGTCAATATTAAAGTAAAAGTCTGCAATTCTGGGCTTTTTGATTTCTTTCTTTCTTTTGTAAAAAAAATACTGTTGTATAAAAGCAATAGAACACTCGAGGTCGTTTGAATATAAAATATTAGAGTGAGTGTGTTATCACGAATAACATCACGGCTGTGATGATCCATGAGACTCACCTCTGGCTCGTGTCTGTGACCAAATCACATTTTATATAATTTTATCAATAAAATAATAATGGTAGTAATGCTGTATTTAGCACTTCTGTTTTGATGCTGACTGCATGTCGTCATTGGCCCTGTACCTGTACCTGTACTCTGCACAATTAAAATAAAGTTGAATTTAATCTAATCTCATCTAATCTAATCTAATTATCCACTGTATGCGCGAGATATGATGTTACATGTTTTTATATGAATTGAATTAAAAAAAAAACACACCAGTTAAAAGAAGCTACAAACGTTTTAAAAAGTCTACAATGCAATAGTCAGTGTAAATGAAATATTAATGAAGGGCTTTAGTCTGAGTTTTTCAGCACCAGCAGGACACCCTGTTATAAAACCAAGCATTAAAGGTGATTCATTTTGTCCTATGACCATGAGACAACGTGGTCAATAGCAAAGGACAGAACGTCTGCAAATAAATAAATGACTTCTTCCAAGTTAAACATTCAGTGTCTGTATGACAATGCAGGATAGACAACTATTAACCAACAGGTCAATAAGCAAAGTCCAAAGTTATGAACATGGCATATGTACAGCTGGTCACATGTAGCTGAAAATACAGAAAAGCTACCAAAGCCTTGGTTTTTATTATTATTATTATTATTATTATTATTATTATTATTATTATTATTATTATCTCCATCCGCCATTAAGCATATTTAAGGTTTGAGCCCATGCTGTTGCTATGGCCACAGTTTCCAAGACTACCCGCTGAAAGGACGTTGTTGACTTTGACTAATACTTATGTCAAGATAGAGGCTGGGAGTTAATGTTTAAACAGCCGCATGCATGCGTGTGCATGTGTGTGTGTGTGTGTGTGTGTGAGGAAAATGTCAGCCTGTGAGCACTTAAAACTAAAGACTCGCTAGCAGAAAATACACACATTTGGAATCACATGGCACCATTAACGAAAGCTTATATAAGCTTAATAAATAAATATAAAAACATTTTTAAAAATTCACTATTTACCTGTAAGGTGCTCCTCATTTGGAACAACCTGGCAGCTGCTGAAGAAGGCCTCCGCTTCAGGATCCACCACCAGCAGCCTCAGCTCGTCTCCTCCTGCCTTGATAGCGGCCACCACGTCTGAATGCTGCAAACCCTGAACAGACATGCCGTTCACCTGTAACGCAATGCACAGAGGCGGAAGATTCAGGATGAGATGAGGGATGTGGGGGTACAGCTATAGAAGAAGTGATAATCAAGTCTTTCTTGCATAGTATAATCGTGTATAATTGTCAAAAGGTGTGGAACGACATTAAGCCTAGCCTTTTTTCTTTTTTTTTTATTATAACTTAAAGGATCCAAAGTCATTAAAAACGCATCAGGAATGTCCATAAATCAAACTCTGAACAGGTCTATACAGAGTCACTGACAGAGTGTTTACAGGATTGAAAAGAAGCAACATGGTTGTTGTTCAGCTCTGTGGATACGGAGGCAGCAGAGAGCTCTGTGTGAGAGTGGACACCTGAGGAAACACTGCGTTTCTGTCTCAGTGCTGAGGAATGCGTATGTGGGAAAGCGAGGGCAGAGGAGTGGGCTTTCTGGAATGCCGATCCCAGCCTCCCGTTTCCCAGGCTATTAAAGAACAGCAAGCAAACAACAGCCCGCGGCCTTCACATGGGATATTCTGTACCCACACACACACTCACACACACGCACACTCTCACACAAGGACACAGTATCAATATTCATGAAGTCGAAAATGTGCTGACGGTGCATTTCTAGGCCAGGCTGAAAAAGCTACACTAACTAAATCTTTGGCTGTTGGAAATGAAATGCTATCTTGTTTAAAATGTGTTGTGTTTTTTATCCGTAAGTGATTCAATACATGATCCGGTGGCAGACTCGGACTCGCTGACTCTGTGTGCAGATTATTTCAGGTCAGGAAAACCTCAGGATTTATCATTCTTCTTGACATTTCCATATCCGTGTACTCTCAGGGCAGTGTACTGAAGTGGCAGCGGTGGAAAAAAAAAAAAAAAAAAAACTATTTCCAGAGTGTTAAAGCTTTTTCTTCCCTCAACTTTTGCCAACACTCAAATTACTATTCCGTCTTAGTAGCGCAGAGAAGGGCCTTTAAGATGGAAATCCCTTCCGTAACAGGATGTAGAGAAGCCTGACACTACTGAGTGGGGTAGGAATTCTTCAAACGCTTTAACAAATAAACTATTCAATGTCTTTGGTTAAACAGGCTGAAGTGTTATTCATGGAAACATGAAAACCCATTTCGTTTGGAGAAAGGAGCTAGAATGGTGTTATCAGGATGGTGGTGGTGGGGAAGGGGGGGGAGCGTAGGATCAGTTAGAGATGCACGCATTAGCAATTGGGCACAAATCCAGAGCCGGACAACATGCCAGATGGCTACAGGCTGTTACGATCCCCAGGTCACTGACCACTGGCACGAAGCCCTGGAAAAACACAACGAGGTTTGCGACTACATTACACTACGGTGTAACCAGATAAGCTACATAACAAACCTGAGGTCATTACAAAAAAAAAATAATAATCCAGTAAAAACATTTAAGAGATCAGACACTGTCTTGTGTAATCCTCAGTTATATAACCCTGAGAAACTTTTCTACACCTTAAAGTCCCCTCAATCCTGTTCTGTTTCTACTACAGATTTATAAATTGATCATTTATGATGATAGACCGATCAGCCTTAACAATAACACCACAAAACCACTGACAGGTCAAGTGAATAACATTAATCATCAATGGGTTGGGTATATTAGGCAACAAATGAACAGTCAGTTTTTAAATTTGATGTGTTGCAAGCAGGAAAAATGGGCAAGTGTAGGAATTTGAGTCACCTTGTTATAAAACCATCACAATTTAACCATTGTCAAAGTGGTCCAAGTAAGGACCAGTGGTGAACCAGCAACCAGGTCATGAGCACCCAAGGCTCAGTCTTGATGCCAGGTGCCATAGAAAACCTTCAGAGGTTTGTGGAGTCCATGTCTTGACAGATCAGAGCTGGTTTGACTTGTGGTTTTTAATGTGATGGCTGATTGCTGTATATACAGTTGCATTATGAAATGGAAAGACACATAAATCCAGATGTTACACCTGACATCTGTCTTTTTTTTTTTTCATTAAATAATGCAAACCCCCATTTTTTTAACACATTTACTTTACTGAGGACTGGGAAATCATTCATTAAATTTATTTAAAGTCAATTTAAATGCTGAAATAAAAAAGATTGATATCTTATGTGGTTATATTTTCACAGTGTGGTACACAGCTGGCTTTCCGTCTCTACCTGGACACCGTAATGCCATTTTTAAAAAGTTTGTAAGTGGATTATTCAGGGCCTGGTTTCTTCATGCCAACATTCTTCATGATAACAAAAGCAGTGCAATCTGAACCCTGCTGAGTCGCCCTCTAATCCCTCTATTCCCAGAGAGTCTGCAATTACACTGACCACTCCTGCTCTGAGGGCACAATGGTATTAATTTACCAACACTTCTATAGTACCTCGGTGGCTATTCAGAAAGCGGCACTTTTTCTGTTTGATGTGGTGAAAGGTTACGATTAAATTGCTACTCTTATGTTCCAACAAACTTTCACCTCACTTGGTACCAAACACCTCTGTCTAGACTGCTTATACAATTATAATACAAACCAGAGTGTGACAGGATAGTGTGATAGTGTGTTTAGTGTCCAGACGGATCTGTGTGTTATACAGCTGTCGGGAAGGGTTGGGAGTATTGTACCTGCACTACTTTATCTTGGGGTCGAAGTCCAGACTTCTCAGCTGGGGAGTCCTCATCCACCGCCCTGATATACTGGCCTGATTTGGACTTTTCACTGTGCAGGTTGAAGCCATAACCTGTGGCACCTTTCTTCATCTGGCAGAGACGGGGACGAAGCTCGTTCTTCGATTCCTACAAGTGAGAAACATGAATTTTTAGTTATAGCCAAAGACCGAGCCATGACCATGAACCAGATACATGAAGTAATGGAAATCAAAAGATCATGAACAGTTGTACAGTAGTTACAGTAGTAGAGTGAACAATGAGAAATGAGTCACGTATGAATGAAGGTTATGTAATATAGCAGCACTAAGGAAAAGATCAAATAATTCCAGATTATGGATTATGACATCCTGTACTATTATCACGATGCAATACTTAAATTGACAGTAAGACACTTATCATATATTTAGTCTACGATTTTGAAAATAGATTTTACAGATCTTTACAATGTCCTCACAAAAAAGGTAAAAACTCGACAAAACAATACAGCAAACAAGAAGCAAAACTAAAAACACAGCTATTCGATTTCTAAATATATATAAAGATATGTTATACCATTGAAAAGTCCAGATTAATCGGTGCGTCCTCCACCTGTGCGCTTCGCTCGAGTGCGAACTAATAAATCTGCCTCGTCATTTATACTTCCTTTTTCAATGCAAGGGATGATATATGAGCCCCGGGAAAGTGTAACAAAAAATGCTGCACTCCGGACACAATCTCCCGATCACTGATACTCTGAACTGAACACCGAGCTTACATCTGTGATAATGAAATGACTGAAATAAGTACATATTTAACTTGTTATACTGATAATGTCACAAAACCTTTAGCTTAGGAGATTTTATGGTGTTTGAAATCTTCCACTCTTATGGCTTTCTACAGGATGTTGGAGTTTGTCTGCGGGAATTTATCCAGATGAGCGTACGTGAGGTCAGACACTTATGTTGGATGAAAGGGTCTGGGACTTAATCTGCATTCGAGTTTATCCCGAAGGTCTTGGAGGGGGCCGAGGTCAGGGCTGAGGACCAGTAAAGATCTTCCACACCAAACTTAATCAACCTTTCCTTTATAGACCTTTCCACTCCATCCACAACCTGGTGACGTAAGGCTTGTATACAGCACCTCAGCCATGGAAATCCATGCCATTAAGCTCTCTGTGCACAGTTTTTGTGCTGATGTTAATGCCAAGGGAGGCCTGAAGCGCTACAGTTACTGAGTCAGCAGAGCACTTGCGCCTTTTACACACTATGTACTCGGCTCATCTGGCACTTTGTGAGCCACAGAGTTGCTGTGGTTTCTAAACACTTCCACTTTTCAATACCACTCGCAGTTGATTGTGGAATATCTAGGCAACAAGTCAGTGTATGCAGTGTATACAGTGTAACTAGGTAACCAGCACAGGGAATATCCTTAATCAGGGCTAGTACACTAACTAAGCTTATTAGGTCATATTTGGGGAACAAATCCTCACGCTTGAGTGTGATTAATCTGCATAATTAGATCATTTGGATTTTGTTATCACAGTGTGAATTTCAGCGTAGATGCTTTTATGAATATCGAAATAGCAAAAAGTATTATCTCCAAATGACTCATGAGAACAAAGCTGCCTACGCAGTGTCCAATCCTTATCAGGACAGAACAGAACATCTGGTCCAAAATGCTACTTTCCCTATAGCGAACTAGGGTGAAACTTGTACAAGTGTGCACACACCAAAACAAAGTTAGCGTGGGTGGTGATGTTTAGGCTTAAACAAGATTACTAATCTTCCCTGTCCTAGCGGATCTACCTGTGCCTGCTTTGGAAAAAAGAGCAGAGGAGAAAATCCGACCTCTGTCACACGAGCCTTGATAGTCAAATAAAGTTCTGACCAGCTGATTTCAGTTCAAACGAAACTACATGTGCCTGCTCAGGAAACTGCACAAGCATTTTTTGAAGGATGTGCAGGAAGTGAGAGGCCACTTTGCACACTACCGTTTAAGCGCAGCTAATCCGCTAGACCGTATGTCGTGTTAAGAGCATTAGATTCTTACTGATCAGGATTTGCGTACTCGGAACAAACCGCTGCATGTGGCGTAAACCGCTGTGGCCTTTCAATACGCCGCACAGTCGAATTTAAAACGTAGTTGTTTTAGGAAATGCCTTTGTTCATGTTGCAAGTAATATTACAGTGCTTGTTGCACAAACGTCTCAACAGGAATTAAGAAACAACTCAGAAATCAGGTAAAAGTGCAACAGAGATGAACCTGCTCGAAGTGAGAAATGGATTCACAGCTTACAGTATGAATAAAAATATTTATTACAAAAGTACACCCAGGTCTGAAACATTTTCTGACGTTTGTGATACGCGTAGCTGTACGTAATAGAATGGAAATGGATGTTTTCTGTGGTGTTTATGGCAGCGTAGTGGGACAACACATCCTTCCCTCATGACCATGTGAGTTTTAACTGGTTCTCCGGATTCCTCTCACTTCCCAAAAACATGCTGGAAGGCGGACTGGTTAAAATGACCATGACATGTGAATGTGTGTGTGTGTGTCAGAGGGAGAGAGAGAGAGAGAGAGAGAGAGAGAGAGAGAGAGAGAGAGAGAGAGGCTCCCCGCCCTAGTGTCACATCCAGGGTGTGTTCCTGTCCAGTTTTCCTGGGATTGGCTTGATTCCATTGTGACCCTACGCAGGATAAAGTGGTTACTTAAAATAGAAATGAAAGAATGTTCAGTTCATGATGCATTTATAACAGTAGTTTATAGTGAGTATTGAAGTATAGACAGCCACTGAACAATCTGTCTGCTTTCTTATTTGGTTTTCAAATGAAATACAGGACAGGGGAAATATTTAGACACTTCTTTGCTATTTCCTATACTATCAGTATCCCCTTTACATTTACACACACACACAGGCACACACACCAGCACACACACACAAACGCGCACACACAACTGTAAATATATACCAAAAAGTGTGTATTTCTAACCATAAACAAGGATATGTTTATATCCTTATATGTATATTACATATCTGTTAGAGGCGTTTGTAGATATACCAGGGGTCCAGCCAAATAAACCTCATACCATTATGGAGTCACCAACAATCCGTACGAGTCTTTTACTGTCCGTACCAGTTTTTCTGGTACATCAGTGTTCTTATAAGTACAAAGTCAAAAGATATGGAACACACAAGTAGCTTACTGGACAATAAACATTTCTCGACAGCTTACAATAATGTACTACACTGTACTAAAGTACAAACCTTGTCCTCTACAACCTATTTCAGTGACAGCAACCAAGTCACAAGTCGACTACATGACAAAACAGTTAGAATCAGAGCCGAGGTCAGGGCCTTTGACTAAGAAATGTATTCAAATTTAATGCAATTGTGATGGTCATGCACAGACCAGGGCAGCTGACGTTCTCCAATGTGACGTCCATTAGCCAGGAGAGGACATGACTGATACCGCTGTTACCATGATAAAAGTTGACACACCATGTACATGTGATAAGATACTCCCTATTTTCAGATAAAGTCTCCTGTGCTTATCATTGCTCCTTGCAAGCAATGAGCGACAATTGGCTTTGCTGAAGGACAAATGAGCACAAAAAATGAGACTTGGTGACTTGTTTTAATGGCAGGTATCGATTACCTGTCCATTACACTGGATTGATTACGGTCATATAAAAAGGAAAGCTCCTGTAATCGGCAACGTTCCGGTGCTTAAATCCTCGGGTCATTTTTTAGGGAAGGTTAGTAATGACTATAGGGCAGTGATAAGCATACCAAAGCAAACGCACAGCTAATTTATGTTAGGGAGTGGAGTAACCGAGTCATACCAGAGTGATGGCCTGGTCAAGACCTTTGCAGTGTAAAACTCTACTTATAGCCCCTGTACCTTGCTACAAGTGAAAATGACCGAAAGATGAAAGTGAACTATTTGCCTACTGTGTTTGCACACAGA
>JAOVVF010000051.1:9668057-9679791 GCA_028565595.1 Duopalatinus emarginatus
TGATTTCCCTCACATGATCAAAAGAGTAATAATTAGTTAGCAAATTTATTTTTGCTTTCTATTTTATTTTATTACTGCACATGAAAGAATGAGATGATGAATGCATCAGTTAAAAAGGTGTCATTATACAGACAATGCTCAATATGTTTTGTTTTGTAAACATTTTGAATGCTTAAATATTGGTGTGTTTTGTCCTTACATGTGCCCTCCTGAAAAAACACTGGCCCTACCTCGGCCCCCCCCTAGTAATTTTGGTCTAGAACCGCCCCTGATGGTTCGGCACCCTGTCCAGGGGTATTCCTGCCTTGCACCCAATGATGAGTGGGCTCAGGACAAACTTGCATTAATGCTGCATACATTTCTGTGATCTACAAGTTAGGATTCTTGACCAAGGGCACTTCAGGCACTTATTAGTGATAAGACAATGTAGTTAGATAGCTACCCTTATTTGTGGCTGAGAATATTGGTGGCAGCATGTTTCTCTCTGTTTTTTTTTATCTCTGAGTGGAGCTTTAGTGTGTGGCAGTCTGTCAGTTATTTCAAATAACTGACATATTTTGTGTCCCTTTTCTAAATGGATTTAATTCTTTCTGCATAGGAGCGTCATCAGAAGGGTGATCAGACATGTGCACAGCTTAGAGGTAACAGTGGTGCTCTGTAATCATATTTGAGCTATATTATATTTAAATGACCGAACACATCAGCCTGATTCTGATACCATCACAGGAGTGTCCTAGTCTTTATGCACTAAAGATTAATACTGATAAGCTTTATTGCTATTGTGACACTCCGTATGCTCCAATTTAACAGACCGCTGGATGCTATAATTTAATCACGTATAGGTAAACCATAGAAAGAAAGTGCTTGGTCTCCTGTGTCACAAAAGGAGCTGTTTAGGGAGATCACGAGGTTGAATGTTGCTGATGCTACAACCATCAGTGGCTGAAATTTAATTGACCAGATTCTCTATAAAGGATGCCATGGACCTCGTTTCCCTTGTTAATCAAATCATGAACCATTATCTAGTCATTAACTGCAAAAAGACTAGGAGGAAGTATGTGTTAGCTGTTACACTCTCACTTGGCCAAATTGTGGATAATAAGCAATAAGTAAGCAGTAGCTAAACATCTGAAAGTAATAGATAATAGATTATAGATAATAAAACCTACCTAAACTGATTACCAGCAGTAATGCAATTTGACTTTTAACTGTTTTACTATATTTTGTAATGAATTAGGAAATTCCTATGTATTATAATTTTCCCCAGTGTTTTTTTTTATCTACACCACTGTGCTCCCAGTCTCGTTCTTTTCTCACAGCCGGGCTTGTTTGTTCATGTTGATTCATTTATCTGGGGCAGGGGACAGATTTTTTAGCTTTGCCCCTGGCTAGGTGTGTGAAATACATATTTTAAACACAATTATAGGAAAGCAGAGGATAAGCTCGAGTCAGTGGCGATCCAGCCAGCCGTAGCGTCTTCCCATCAGCTTTAATAATAATCTTTTTTGATGCACCGTCCTTGGATTTCATGCGTACTTCAGTTTCTTGAGCAGACAGTATTGTGCCTAGCTTTTTCAAGAACAAAGTCGTCCGTCAGGAGTGCGCTGCATGTAAACACGTATGTTTGATGTGTCTTTCACTAACATTTCTTCATCTTTTTTCTTATCTATTTCTCTTTTTTCCCCCATGTTCCTCCTCCTGCTCGCCTCCCACATGGAAGGAAGTAGAGGTGCGTAAACTGTTTTTCAGTGTGATATCTTTTTTTTTTTTTTCTTCAACCAGAAGAAAAATGATTAAGGTTCGAGTTGCACTTGAACATGCACTTGATCACTCAGAGCTTCTGAAGAGAGAATTCTATTTCCTTCACTTTAAGGTCACAGGAATAAAAGCAGCACCTCATGTAATTTTCATGGTTTTGGGTTTTGAGATTTGCTTTCTGCCGTGTATTGCAATCAGACATACATCTCTAAGAAAAAATACATGTGTAGCACACTGACGGACACTTCTCTTTTAGTCCCGGAGTGTGTTGCGCAGAGTGCCTTTCTCCTGGTTCTGTTATGGTGGGTGTGAACTTGTGTCAAGTTGTGATCAGTGTTCCCATAGTGACAGAGACATGAGCTCTTTTTTCTTCAAGTTGTTACTTGGAATGTTTAATACACTATGAAAGTCGGTGTCATTGTATCAAGCCTCTGTAATTGACTGTATAATTATGTACAATATTACTGAATTAGTAACTGATTTCTGTTTTGTTAGGATGACTACGTCAGAACTGTGGACGAGCCCCAGGGTTCTGAGGAAAGTGAGTACATCAGTCTCTTCTCCTTGGTGTAAATCATTCAATTTCGTTTCAATTCCTTATGTTCACCACTTCAGGTTGTGAGTTGTGCATGACTTCCTTGCATCTGTCTCTAGTCTCCTGTGTGCCACAGTTGATTAAATGAAACGTTTAAGGTAACAGGATTATTTCTGACATGGCTTCCCATGTGCTCGTTGTTCTGCCTCTAACAAGTTCTCAGCCGGAAGCCCTCTTTATCTTTGTGCATTTGCAAACACAATCCTCAGCCACAGATGTGTTTAGGGGGCAGCCGTGGCCTAGTGGTTAGGGCACTGGTCTCATGACCGGAAGGTCGCGGGTTCGATCCCCACCCAGGGCAAGACATGACTGAGGTGTCCTTGAGCAAGGCACCTAACTCCCCTAACTGCTGTGGTTTGAGGCTGCCCCCTGCTCCGGGCAAGTGTGTTCACTGCCCCCTAGTGTTCACTGGTGTGTGCACGGATGTTTTAAATGCGGATGTCACATTCCTTCTGTGTGCAAACACAGTAAGGCAAAATAGTTCACTTATAAAATAGTTCACTTTAATCCCTGACCAGGTAGATATCAGGATAATCCAGCGTAACGGAAGGAATTTTGCTGGCAAGGTTCAGGTCAGTTTGTGCCCTTTGAGACAAGTATCACTATTAATCAAGTTCTTCTACATGATTACATTTATCCTATGATGGATCTGATAGGAGTAGTGTTCTCAACTATGATCACTTCACCATTCACAAGGCACGAGTGCTCACTGAATGGTTAAAGGAGACATGACATACACTTTTCAGTTATTGTATATTATTCTATAAGATGCTTTTGTTAAATTTGTGAGTTTTATTATTAAAAAATTGTTTCTTTTTTAATGCCATTTTAGCATGGTATGAAGTCCCTGTAGGTTCAGACAGACTGATTTTTTCACTGCCGTCACCTCCAAACAGAACGAGAGTGAGAGACTCTCCAGTTCTGGTTCCATCTCTGTGGTGAAGTTTTAGTTCGTCTGGCATGATTAAAAGGCTATTAGATGTCATTATAAAAGTCGAAGCCTTGTACCCTTCTCCGTGAGGCATCTGTGCAATGCAGGACGAAAATAAATGCCTCCTTGAGTGCCTAGATACTTCTCCCGTTCTGCAGAATGTGACAATATTTACACACATGTCAATTTGCATTGGATTAATATAACCTGGGGTTATTTTTATAGCTCGTTTTACAGAGGGGAATCTTCACTGACACGGGAGCATGCACAAAGTCTACAAAAATAACTGACATGCCACATTCTGGTGGCACTAAACTCACTAAGAAACTCTGGTAATAATAACATACCCCACCACCTCATGTAAAACAAATCCTGTCCAAATAGGGCTCAAGTTGATGAGATATAAATTGAAAGCGATGACAATTATGAATCTTATATTGTAGATATGATAGCACAAGCTGTTTCTTTGAATGGGACACAGGCAGGAATATAAAATGTGGAAATGCACTGAAATGCCAGAAAAAAACTGGTACACCAGTATAATAACTGGTAGGAGCATAGGACTGCAGAAATACAAGGGATTCCACAAGCTGTAGGCAAAAAAACACCTGTAGAACGGTCCACAATTCTGAGATCTAGCGACTAAGGTTGAAGTAGCAAAACCACAAACTCAGACGAGTGTTCCTCTAACCAAAATGTGGCATCTCTAGGTGTCTATGGTGGAGCATTGTCCTGTTGGAAGAGGACAAATGCTTCAGAATAAATGCAGGACATGAAGGGGTGTAAATTGTCAGAATGGAGGCACATATATTGTGTTCACTTGTCAGAGATGTCTGTAGATGTACCAGGGGTCTCGTGGAATGCCAGCTACACCAGTTAAATACTTGGTAGATTCCACACTAGGCATGGACTCCACAAGCTTGCGGAAAAAAATCTGTAGGCAGTGAACACTAGAACGGCGTTCCTGCAGAACGGTCCACAATTCTGTTCTGTCATGTAGGATTTCTGTGTTCCATGGTGCATTGCATAGCATCCCAGATGTGTTCGATATCATTGAGATCACCAAGCGAGGGAATGTCATGAGGACGAATAGTGGTCATTTCTCTAGTACAGTTCCAGAGATGTATAGAATCTGGTGCATTAAAGCTATATTGGAGGCTCATATTTGGCCCAAAAACGTGAACATTATGTTGATTTTTCCTTATATTTCACCCAGCCTTTTGTTTAAATACAATTTATTTGAAAAGCCTGAATATACACCGATAAGCCATAACATTAACACCACCAAAACAGCCATGACCTGTCAAGGCATGGACTCAGATGGTATTCTGTGGCATCTACTGGTTAGCAACTGATACTTCTGTAGATATTCTGTGGTATAAGACCAGATGACCCTGCAAACCCCATGCATATCAGTCAGCCTTGGGCACCCATGAACCTGTCGCTGGTTTACCGGTTGTCCTTCCTTGGATCACTTTTAGTAGGTACTAATGACTGTATTCTTGGAACACCTCACAAGACCTGTTGTTTTACAGATGCTCTGACCCACTTGTCTAGCCATTACAATTTAACTTTGTCAGAATCGCTCAGATCCTTACTCTTGCCCATTTTTTCTGCTTACAACACATCAACTTCGAGAACTGACTATTCACTTCCTGCCTAATACAGCCTACCCTTTTGCAGGGTATCTGCACATTTTTGATCTACAAATTTAATGACTTTTAAGACCTTTTTAAGACCTCCAAGAAAAAAATAAGACCATTACCACGGCAAAAATATGAAATCAACTACACGCAGTTTAAAAGAACACATTTGTATTTGAGCAACAGTGCAACTAGTCAGTGAATATTTACCAACATGAAGTGCATATCAGGCAAACTGCCTTCTCAATATCACTGAAAACAGCGTTTACGTCTTCGTTGGACGTATAGGAGTGATGTCGGCTAACCGTTTGCAAAACCCACAAAATTTCAGCCTTGAGTGTAGTAGTTGGGGAGAATGCACTGAAGGCGTTACTTGTGTGGGATCCCGAAGCGGGTGTAACGTTATTGTTTACATTTGAAGTAACGTTAGATACCTGTGCCACAAACAGCTGAACGGGGGCAGTTGTTGTCTGGCTGTGGGCATAACGCTTGTGCTTCTCCCCTTTCATATTTGTGTCAAAGGCTTTATAGCTAATTGTCCCCAGTTTTTCTTACAAGGTTTGCACCGCACTTCATACTGTCGCTTTTTGTAACCAGCCACTATACTTTCCATCCTCAAGCCAGTTATCATTAAACCTACATTTTCCCATCTTGCCGAGGATCGTCTCTGAAAAATAACCACTCTGAAACACTGCTTTGTCTATTTCTACCGAGTGCACATAGGCTGAAATGGAGAACACTGCCCCCTAGGCACACACTTCTTTTACAGTTTGGTTAGATAGGGACGTGCGCTGGTGACTTAGCATGAAAAATAATCTCGTCGGATATTGTTGAAATGAAATTTAATGACGCCCGAATGAAATGTAATGCCACTATTCGAGAATTATCAAAAAATCATACGTTTTAAGACCTTACAAATCATATATTTTATTTAAGACTTTTTAATACTTTTAAAGAACCGCGGAGACCCTGTTTTAACAGGTCATAATAATTTTGGTGATAAAAATGCAGTCACTGTAAACCTATATACAGCATGTAGATTCATGTGCTAAAGCTCCTTTTTTCGCTTCACTCCTTCAAGTTGTTGCTGTTAGAGTTTGGCTTCGCTCCCCATCTGGTTGCCACTATTCATTCAGATCATTCCTGTACCTTCTCGATTAGATAATATCTGCAGCTCTCTTTCATTATATTCAAGTCCCTAACTTTCTCTGCAGAACATTTACTTAATTTCCAACTATCCTCTCAGATAAGCTATTAGACTCAATTTGATCCTACACAGCACCATTTAAAGTTATGTATAGCACGCTTATCTTTTTCACTCTCTCTCTCAAGGCACAGTAGAATCACGATTTTAAGTGACAGTTTTCCAGATGAGGTTTAAGATAATTTTGTATGCTAAATTTAGACTGGCCCTATATTCATGACATGTAGACTCGGGCTGGGTCGCACCAACATGGATTAAATTAATTGTGGTTTAGACTTACTCTAAGGTTAGTAAACCTAGGTGTAAACTGTTACGTGTTAATTAATCTGTGACGTGTTGTACATTTTAGTTTAAGCCCTGGATTTGTTAATCCTGTTTACATAAAGATTAAATTAGAATTATGGTGGATCGTTATAGATTCTGATAAAATATAAGCAAATTCTAATAATGTGGGCTAATAACGTTGGTGCTCATATTATAGACTTAAATACGTTTGAACAAATTGCTAATTTTTATTATTACCGCTACTGTCGCCAATGCAGTTACTGTGCTGTGTCATGGTCAGCTAGATACATTAGTCCATTATGGCATATACAAAAGAGTTCACATTTTGTGTGAGTTTGCTGTCTGAGTTAATGGCAGTAATTGAAAACTAGCATGCTGACAGCAGTACACTGGACAAGAAGGACTTGGGTGTTGTTCGCTAAGCGATTTAACAGATCAGCCGGCATTAAGAAGATGACGGATAAGTCTCAACATAAAGCCTGCTGAAAAAAACTTAAGCCATGATTGATAGCTGGTTCAACCTTTCCATGGAGGTATATGACAGACATGTTTGTATATCATGTAAAAACTTACTATTGTTAATAAAGTTGGGTTGATTGGGTTTAAGCTGTAAGAAACTCTTTTCTGTATTCCCATCCAGCAAAGAAATACAGCCATGCTGCCAATAAAACTGAAATAGACCTAACATAAATCTGCCTGGGTGGTTGTAATATAACTGCTAATCTAGCTTTAGGCTATGTTTAAAATTACTGGTGTAACAGACTTGAATTAAATCTAGATTTAAGTGGTAATTAAACATTTGACATTTGACAAATTTAGAGTTCCAATAACCTTTTCATTTACTTTTTATTATTTACAATTAATTTTTTAATTGTTAGAGGAATATTAATACTCCAAAAGATCCAACATTGCCAAAAACGTACCACCTTATCAGACAACAAACCTTCAAGGAACGTTAAGTTAACATTCCCACAATGTTTTCTTAATGTTTTAGGAACCAAATACCGTTAGTCAGGTTGGTGGGCTTGGTGCCACTTGTTATGGTGGACGACACCTTAAATGCACAATATTTCATAAACTCATCTGCTTTCTTGCATTTACTTTTTTGGTAGACTACCTTTCATGAGATTCTATCAGCAGATATTGCTTAGGACCCGATATACATCAGCAGGATAGTCATCATCAACACTGTCTTCTGGCAAATTACTTCCACCCAAATGCAAATTGTATTTACTTTAGCGCTCCAATCTTGGGGTGCTTATTGTTGTAATTAAATTCAGATTGTTTTTTTTCCCTTCAGTTGGGGCTTTAATTGCTTATAACCCAGAGCAGCACGAACCAATTTTATTGACTAAAGTCAGTGGCTAGCCAACCCACTCACTCCTGCTGAACTCGTGTGGGCTCACGTTGAGATCATTGAGGATTAGCAGACTTCATCTTGCTTTTAACCCATGTCTCTCTCAGTATCAGTGAGAATAATGCATATGTGACTCAGCTCAGCAGTACGTGATTGATCAGTGACTCAAAGGAATAGTTTTACAGTGCAAGAGTCACCTCCTTCTCCTGCTGAGCTAAAAGACAGAAATCAGTGTGAGAGCAATCTGTCACTGCTGGATTACCTTTCAAGCTCCCACATTACTTGGGGTTTCGAAAGCTTGCCATCATAAACGGAGGAAATGGTGACAACTCTTTAACAAAGCATTTAAAATATCTTTATAGGATATGGAGGGTCTGCTGGTGTCCTAGGTGATGTTATCCAGTAATGCAGTGGTCTTCACTCAAATCATTAAACATAAATTATGTTGTATTTTGATGCAGTTTAAGTTTTGTAATAAGGAGGCAGAAGGTAATGGGGCTCTCTGCACTCTGCACTATTAAAATAATTTTAATTGTATTGCAGAAACCAGGTAGGATTAATGATTTCCTATCAGTTAATTGGTGGATAAAATTGTGCCTGTGTAGGTTTTGTGAGCAAAAGGATTAAAGAAAACTGAAGGGTTTGATTACGATAGACAGGTTGTTTTTTTTGCAGTCTACACTTTGCATAATTTACTTTGATAACAGACAAACTTCTCAGGAATAAATACTTTATTAGCCTTTCAAAAAAACAGTGTAAGGTAATCTAATGTAATGTACTATATACACTTATACCACAAAAACACTGACAAGTCAAGTAAATAACATGGATAATCTTGTTTTGGTGGCACCTGTCAATAAATTAAACAGCAAGTGAACAGTTATTGAAGTTGATGTGTTGGGTACAGGAAAACTGGGCAAGTGTAAGGACTTTGACAAGGGCTTAATTGTATTGTCTAGACAACTGAGTCAGAGCATTGCCACAAAAAAAAAAAAAACAGGTCCTGTGGCGATGTTTGCAGTAGTAAGTTTGCAAGGGTTAGTATCTATCAAAAGTGGTCCAAGAAAGAACAACCGGCAACAGGATCATGGTCATGGTCAGGATCATGATCATGTCCTTGGAGGGTGAAGGTTAGATCATCTGGCCCAATCCTACAGAAGATCCAGTGTCTGGCCCAATCCTGTTGCTAAGGTCTTGGTGCCAGATAGCACAGAACACTTTCAGAGGTCTTGTAGACTCCAATCTTTTACAGGTTAGAGCTCATTTGGTGGCTGTTTTGGCAGTTAGTTGTTAATGTTATAGCTGATTGGTGTACACTAAAGTACCAGAAAAACTGGTACACCAGTTTAATACGTAGTAGGTTCCCCATGGCGCATGGACCACAGAAACTTGCAGAAATATTCTATGGGCAATAAACACCATACTTCCTGCAGAACGGTCCACAATTCTGTTGTATTCTTAGGTGTGGGATTTATGTGTTCCAGAGCGCATTGCATCCCAAATGTGTTCAATAATGTTTATATCTGGTGACTTAGGTGGGAATGGCAAAACCCCAGGTGAGTGTTCCTCTAATTATAATTTGGTGTCTGAAGACTTGTGTGGTGGTGCATTGTTCTGTTAGAAGAGGCCAAACCCATCAGAATAAATGCAGGACATGTACAGGGGTGTAACTCATCAGAAAGGAGGCACACATCAGAGACATTTGTAGATGTACCAGGGGTCCCATGGAATGCCACCTAAACAAACCCTATACCAGTATGGAGCCACCACCATTCTGCACCATTTTTACAGTCTGTTCTAGTTTTTTTGTTACTATCCATATATCTCGTGTATGGGTATTCATGTTGTCATGATGACAGCAGCAGTGACAGGAGAAAAAAAAAAACAAAGCAAAAAGAGAAAGAAAACAGCTAAACCAGCTGTTGAAATATGATTAGGATGACTTCCAGTGCTAATTTCATACGCTTTGACTCATTTTGTAAGGCAAGGGAGGAGTTGAGTGTTTGTAGACCATCTCCCATTAATGAATGAGTGTGTCATTCTGTTGCTGAGATTCCATCATGTTCACGTTTCTATGGAAACACCTTCAGACCAGCTTCGAGCTAGGCAAAAAAAACCCCAGTGAAATATGGGACCGATTTCCTCTTACTCGGTCAGTAACGCGCTCACACAGCCTGCAGCCAGTGACCACGCAGAGATATCACAGCCACTACTCATCCCATTGAGCCTCACACACATTTATCCTTTCCCTTTCTTGCGATTACTGTAAAGCAAAAGACACCACAGGAAGGGATGTCGTTTCATTTGCACATCTTTCCGAGCCCGAGGGTGACTCAGTGTAGTATTGGCTTATGAGTGAGGCTTGTACAGTGGGCTTGCTGAGGAAAGAATAAAGGATTAGGTCTTGAATGTGAGTAATACGACTTCCTCATTCTCAAGGCACCGCTCTGGTCTTATTGCAAGGTATATTGTAAAGATATGTTACAGAGAGACACAGTGACTCCATCACAGACTTCCCTCAATATTGCTGGGAGATGTGTGTGCTTACCTGAACATTATAATTAATAGGCAGTTGTACGCACATTTCCTGTCTCACTGCATACTGCAGCTGGTGTTCTGACTTCCCATCACGAAAACCAGCCATGGTTTTACTATGGTAGTTTATAGTATGTATATATAGTATATGTATGTATATTATAGTAAGTATATATGCACTATGGATCTGCCATGGTTTTACTGTATGGTGTACCATACTAACCATGTAACAATTTTCTTTCTACCAAAAACTATAAATAACATGCCATGATAAAGCATGGTTCATTTTCTTAAGGGTCTGTTCATTTTCTGATTTGAGTTTTTTTCCCCACAATCTGATAGGTATCATTAAACCTCATTCAGCTCATTTTTGGTGGGTGCATGGTCATATACTAGGAGCACTGGCATTTAAAAAGTGCTTTTATAAAACAGTTTTCAGAAGCTAGGTGACCTTTTTTAACTTGCATGACATTATATTTGGCATTCATAATCCCACAATAAAAGAAATTGATTTTTGGTTTTGCTCCATTTGTATTGCTTTGTCAGAAATAGATTCTGTGTGTGTACAAACAAAAAAAAAAATATTTAAGCCATATCCACTACAGGGACTGCATTTTCCAGCAGATACATGGAAACACTGATTACATCGTTGTGAATCATAATCTTACAAAATATCTAAATATCTTGTATTGTATTGTAATTTACTTTTATGTTATTTCTTTTATTGCACGGTTGTTGCCAGATTTGTTGCCTTTTGATTGTATGTCATTTAACAGATTTTAAATACATTATATACATTTTTATACAGTATATTCCAGACTTACTCTTGTTTTAGACATAAATATTAAGATAAATTATTAATTAACACCATCAATTAAATTGACCATATCAATTAAATGAGCTCTGTACCCTTCACACGAACTATTATTTAACATACTGATTCTGCTTTTAAGTCTCAAAACATTGCATTTTTCACTCAATACAGGAATGTAACATTATTTTTTTTACAAAAAACCCAACTTAGTTATAATTGTCACTTCATGACTGTGACCTCACTCATACATGCTGTGTCATACTCATCCCTGAATTATTCTTGTCAGCCTTGAGGCCTGGAAGTTCTTCACCTGTCCTAGTTATAGAACCATGACTAAATCTTTAACCTACTGTTCTAATTCCTTATGACTTGGTACTACTCTTTCCTGAGGATTACAGTCACTGAGATGTGATGCTAATGCTTATTGAGGGTGAGATTCACTCAAGCATTGATACTGTTATTATTTTAGAAACACTCAGATACTGACTTTGCTCTCTGGTGGTGAGAATGGCTCAATCTGAAATCACTATACTCTAGTGAAAGTGAAAGTGAACTATTTGCCTACTGTGCTTGCACACAGAGGAATGTGACCTCCGCATTTAACCCATCCAT
>JAOVVF010000051.1:9719219-9730127 GCA_028565595.1 Duopalatinus emarginatus
TCCAAGAATATAACTAAGCACTCTTGTAAGTCGCTCTGGATAAGGGCGTCTGCCAAATGCCGTAAATGTAAATGTAAATGTACCCCAGATTAAATACATGTGTCATGCTTATTAACTTCTCAAGTTTTAAAAAGGGCTTTCATTGAAACATTTTAATTACACAACAGGAATAACTGCATTTCCTCTATCGACAAGAAGAATGATTAAATAAAAAAGAAATTTAAAAAATGCCTGATACGTACAACTTGGCACTTCTTATGTTCACTGGCTTAAAGAACCAACATATGTGAATGACAGATCAGTAAAAGTTAAACTATGAGATAACAACAGACTCCTAAACTATGAAACATCTTTCTACAGCTAATACCTCATGATCTCAGTTTTATAAACGACTACATTAAAAAGGTATTGAAATATATAGTATAGGATATGAGATTACTCACTAAAGTAGACTCTGTAGTCCTGCGTGTTGGGTTTTCCTCTCTCTTCTGTACTGAAACTCATATTGATGTAGTACTAGTTCTTAATGTCAAGCCCAGATTTTCCCCCTTTAAATCTGTACAGGATGTTACAGAAAGCCTGAAGGATGATGTCCTTCTGGGGATCTTTGACATATGGTGGCTCTTAAGCCACTGCTGAGCAGTTTGCCTACTGTTTATCCCTGAGTTAGGAGTCACATGAGTATTAAAAGAAAGGAAAAAGCATTATCTACATGAAGTCTTGGCTGAATATATGGGAATTCAGCATATTTATGTCATGCCATATAATAAAATGTTTACCCTGAAATGAACAAATATGTATAATTAAAGATATATAATTATAAGTCATATAAATAAAATTCCTTTATTTTATTTTGTGTGGTCCATATGCTTGTTTGTCTAGTCGTCTAGTCATCACAATTTTTTTCATTCATTAGCTGAATTACATTGATTATGGTTACAGTGGCACCTGTCAATGGGGATATATTAGGCTACAAAGTCAGTTCTACAAGTTGATGTGTTGGATACGGCAAAAAGGGGCAAGAATAAGGATCAGAGCAACTTTGACATGGTTAAATTGATGGTTAGATGACTCCCGGTCTTGTTAAGTGTTTCAAGTACACAGTGGTTAGTAACTATCAAAAGTGGTCCAAAGAAGGACAACTGGTGAACCATTAACAGGGTCATAGATGCACTGGTGGGGGTTCAGACTAGCTCATCTCGTCTGAACCCTCAGAATATCCACAGAAGGATCTGTTGCTAATGTTGTGTCTTAGCCGGTGGTGTTGATGATATGGCTGATTGGTGTATACTTTCAATGGAAATAATCTATTTTACCCTACAACTCTATTCACTAAGTGCTGGCAATGATCCATGAAAATGAACAGGTCTTCTCAGCTTTGCATAGCAGTTCAATTGCACCAGAAAAGACTTTGTTAAAATTAGGGTCTAACCTGTACTACACGGTATTATAGTGTTGTCTTCCTGCTTTTACCTCCAAGCTCTTTGATTTATTCAGCATTTATTGCTAAACTATGAGTAAGCTTAGCCTAGAATCTAATATATGACACTTTTGAAACTCTTCGTATTCATTAATGTTTTTGATAAAATGGCCTTAGTCATCCCGTCTAGTCGTGACATTTGAGGACTGAAGCCACCCTGTTGAGAGTCTGCAATTCTCACGACTCGTATTTAACTTTCTACCAGAACGTTAAACCAGTGAGTCAGCATTTTCAGGGTGCAGGGGTGTAAATGACAGCACTTCAGGTACTCTGAATCCAATTTCTCTCTTACTTATTCCCTGCACTTTATCTGTAAATAATGATAGTAATACTGTATTTTGCACTTCTGGTTAGATGCTAACTGCATTTCATTGGCTGTGTACCTGTACTCTGCACAATGACAATAAAGTTGAATCTAATCTAATCTAATAACAGGAATGTACACTGTCTGATTCCGTTAGGCTCTGTTATAACTGGTAAGTGGAAATAGACAAATGGAGCAGAATGAGAGGTCTAATGAGAGGGTTAACTACCTTTACATATATATATAAATATTTTTTTATCCGCTTAGTCCGTCAGGGTTTGTCCAGAGAAGAAGAATATAAAAAGAAAAATATAATGAAAAGAATCAATTATACTTAGGTTAATAGTTAATAGTTGATTATTTTTATATTTCATCAGCAAATATTGTGGTAACATTTTACAGTTTAAAATGACAAATCCTTTGCTGTATAATTTAATTATTCTAATTTTATTATGTAGTTTTATTTTGTTTATTTTTATTTGCATGTACCCTATTTTTATTTATTATTATGCAATTTAATTTAATTTAATGAAAGTTAACTTTATTTTGTGCACTTTAATTAACATTTATTTACTTTAATTACATTTATTTAATTTAATATGATTTTATTATTATGACATTTCATTTCATTTCATTTAATGTAACTTAACGTAATTTAATTGTAATTTATTTTATTGTGTAATGTCATTTTATTTCATCATTATGTAATTTAAATTCCTTTTATTTATATTTATCAAATTGAATTTGCATTTGTTTAATTTAGTTTAATTACATTTTATTGTTACGCAATTTAATTTTATTTGTATTTAATTTAATTTTTTATTTCATTTTATTTTATTTTTAAGTTTTAACCTGTGAACGCTTTAGTTGTTTAAAGGGCCGCGTTTCCGGAAGTGGGCGGGGACTGTTGCTATGATACAGTAAACTCCAGGGTCTGATATGGAATGCGGAGAGAACGCGTGATAATCTTAATATAAAACAGAGAGAGAGAGAGAGAGAGAGAGAGAGAGAGAGAGAGAGAGAGAGAGACTGACTGTTCAGGTAAGTATTTCACTGAATCGACTCTGTGATGAATAAATGCCCTCTGTTGTGTATATGGACCGTTGTCATTACAGGGGATCTGCCTGCCTGGCTGTAATATCTCACTGCACATGTTTTTAAACGCACCTGATTTAGGGCACTCATAGTCTGTTGGATAAACATGTTATAGACATTTCTCAATGAAACATAAATGTTTAGTTATTCTATGTCAGGTCTGTCAGTAACCCACCTATCTTTGACAGCCTTTTGAGTCTGGTTCCTTTCAGTTTCCTCCTCATCTTCTTCCTCATTTTATTTCCTGCCACAATCTCCCAGGCTCATAAAGGACGTAAATCTACACACAGATTTCTATAGATCTGCTTTATTAAAATGTCTGTCGTCTTCTTAGCATGTCCATGTCCATCCACCTGAGTGCACTGAACACTGATTTGCAGGTGTCATCATGGAGATTGTGCATGTGTACACTAAGAAACGCAGCGAGTTTGGCCGCCAGTGTAACTTCTCAGACCGGCCGGCTGAGCTGCATGTGGACATTCTACCTGACCCGTCTCTCGCTGCTGACTTTATAGCCCGGGATCCGTGTGATGTAGCTGTACAGTGCACACAGGAAATGTCTGAGCATGAGGTTAGTATGGGAAATAATCTACAGCATGGTTCACTACTAGCATGGTCTACAGTTGCTCCATTACACCATGCCTCATCTCAGGTTTTATAGGTCATATTACTGAAGCGGATCCTAGAGCAACACACAAACTCCAAAATACATACTACACCAGGATCAGTGTAAATGCACTGTATGTTCAAAAGTTTGTAGACACCAGACTATCACAGCCATATGTGGTCCTTTTCTCAAACTCTTGCCACAAAGTTGCAAGCACACAACGTATATAATGTATATCATGTAAACCGGCATGCCGACTATGAACCAGGTCTTCTCATCCAACATCTGTGTCAGACCTCACAATGCTCTTCTGCTCAAATGAGCATATCCATATATAATAATAAAAAAATCATTCCCAGAAGAGTGCAGGTTATTATAACAGCAAAGAGATGACTACATCTGGAATCACATGGTTAAAAAGTATATATTTGTGCACCATATTGTGTATCATGAGTCACTTATCATAATAGATCATTCTTAGCATTGCTTCTTTCCAGGTGAACACTGAGCGCTTTGAGTCCGAGACATGTGGTATAAACCATGTGGAGGGGGGGTGGCCAAAAGATGTCAATCCCCAAGAAATGGAACAGACCATTCGCTACAGGAAGAAAGTGGAGAAAGATGAGAACTATGTGAACACCATCATACAGCTTGGGAATGTGAGCGTGGTCTTTTATTTAATAGTTTATATAAGTTAAGGAAATGACAGTTAACTTCACTTTAGTGACAGATTCCCATTGATGTTTTCTTGCATATTATTACCTTATAATGTCTGATTTTTATTTAATTTCAAAGTTATTTATAGCACTTTGGTGCTGGTGGATCTCTCCATCACAATCCGGTCTTTCTCTTTTTCTCCCTGTAGCACATGGAGCACTGTATCAGACAGAACAATGCCATTGATATCTATCAGGAGTACTTTGAGGAAGAGGAGGTATTAGAAGAGACAGAGGAGCAGCCCTCAGCCAAAACCATCAATGTGTTCAGGTGACGTTATAGTAACTAGTATGGCTTTATAGTGGAAAATGATTTCATCTAGGTGAGTCCCTGGTGACAGATGAGACCGTATGAGAACTGGCATTCATTTTCTCCTCCTTGTCTGTGTTCAGAGACCCGAACGAGTTGAAACGCACTGCCACCAGTCTGTCATGGCACCCGGATGGCAGCCACAAGCTGGCTGTGGCTTACTCCTCCTTAGAGTTTCAGAAATTCAGCAAAAACATGTGTTACGACTCCTATATTTGGGATATTGGTATGACAAAAACATCCTTGATTATATGCTTGTTGTGGTCTGGTTGTTTGTAATAGTGATTATTATAACTTTGGCATACATGTGATATCTTAGGTAATCAAGCAATACCCTTTTAAATGCGTTATTAACAAACACTGGTGATACTGATGCCTCTAATAGACATAATTTAATGATTTTTATAACTCATAATTCCTGCTGTTTTTTTTAATGATGTATTTGTCATTACAGAAAACCCGAATAAACCTGAACTGACCCTGAAACCTGTCTCTCCACTCGTCTCTCTGGAATATAACCCCAAAGACTCACATATCCTAGTTGGGGGAAGCTACAACGGGCAAATTGGTGAGGACAAGGTCAAGTTTTATTTAACTGCATATCATTGCTTTAGTATTTAGAAATATTATATATTATATTACGCATTGCTGTTAAATTCTCAACCCAACATTAATGAGACATTGATTCATTTAGTAAGGACTTACACAGAGGCTTGTATGATGGACAGTTCACATTGCATAAACACATTCAAAATTTGTGTCGATACGGTGAATGTTTCTGTGACAATAAGTTAATTTTATGAGAATTATTATTAAGTAAATGATAAAGAGAAGAAAAAGATTATATGTAACTATAAACACTTTTCTTTACTTAAAAAAATCTGCAAATGATTTGCAGATGACTACATAATGTTTTATTACTTACATAATATGATTACTGATTCTTCATGTCTGTCACTCTTTTTCAGTTTTAATGGCTAAACTTATGCAACCTCTGTTTTTACCTTGAGTTTCTATAATTTGTGGCACAACAGCAGTTCAATTTAAAATGCAATCACTTATGTAAGATTGAGTGTAAGACAATTTCAGGTTAGGTGTCACAAAAATGCTATGGTCTGTTTTAATGTTAATGTATTAAATAGTTTTCCAGGAATTCTTCTTATATAAGACTTGATTTCTCTGCAGCCTACTGGGACACACGTAAAGGCAGTCAGCCCGTTGAGATGTCCGCCATTGAGAACAGCCATAGGGACCCGGTGTATAAGGTCATTTGGCTGCAGTCAAAGACAGGCACAGACTTCTTCTCAGCTTCAACTGATGGTCAGGTGGGTGCACATCTGATGCCATTTACTTCCATGTTTTTCCACAAACCACTGTGCCACAGATCATCATATCATGACATAACATCTTACTGTGATGTCTGGATCAATTTGCTGCACATACACAATACATTCACTTTCCATATGCTTTATTTACCTTTTGCACTGCTATTAAGCTCACATGCAGGCATGTATATTGAATCAGGTGCTGTGGTGGGATGTTCGGAAGATGAGTGAGCCCACAGAAAGGCTAGTGCTGGACCTCAGCAAAAAAGGAAAGCTGGAAAACGCCCTGGGTGCAATCTCACTGGAGTTTGAAACCACTATGGTGGGACTTCTCTATATTCAGAATTAAAAACAGAGAATAAATATAAACAGAATAAACTGATAAGTGGAATTTTCTTTCTTTACCAGCCCACAAAGTTCATGGTTGGGACAGAACAAGGGTTGGTGGTCTCATGTAACCGGAAAGCCAAAACTCCAGGAGAGAAGATTGTATGCACTTATAGTGGCCATCATGGGCCTATATACGCTCTGCAGAGGAACCCATTCTTTCCTAAGAACTTCCTGACCGTGGCTGACTGGACTGCCCGTATCTGGTCCGAGGACATTAGAGAATCCTCCATCATGTGGACAAAGTAGGTGCCTTTAACTACTACTACTACTATGACTACCACTACAATTCAATAATAATAATCCACTAGTATTCATTACTTATTTGATTAATGTTATCTCTTTGTATGCAGATATCACATGTCCTATTTGTCAGATGGATGTTGGAGCCCTGTTAGACCTTCAGTCTTCTTCACAGTCAAAATGGATGGCACTTTAGATGTATGGGACTTCCTGTATAAACAGAATGACCCAACACTCACTCTTAAAGTAGGTTTCCTCGACTCTGACCCAGTCTTAACCCCTAACCCAAACCAAACGGAACTGTATATATGAGCCGAGTGATTAAGTTTGCACTGCTTATGGTAGGTGTGTGACGAGGCTCTGTACAGCATGCGGGTGCAGGATAACGGCCGTTTTCTGGCTTGTGGCTCACAGCTTGGCACTGCCGCTCTGCTTGAGATCTCATCGGGCCTGTGCACGCTGCAGAAGAATGAGAAAGCCCTGGCTACAGCGGTAATACACATGCACTGTTCTGAAATCTTCTGTGCTGCTTATGAGTCCGTAGTAAAACTCCATCTCATACATACATGTGTGTGCTGACAGATGTTTGAACGGGAGACAAAGCGGGAGAAGATTTTGGAGGCTCGACACAGAGAGATGCGTCTGAAAGAGCGCAGTCGCTCAGAGCAAAGCAAGGAAGAAGAAACCAAGGACGGAGAGGGAGAGGAAAGCGCAGAGGACCTGGTGGCTTGTGCGGAGAAAGAGTTCTATGAGATGGTGGAGGCAGAAATAAAGAAAGGGGGGAAAGAAGAAAAAACAGAGAAGGAGATCAATAAGGTCAGGAATTACTTTTATCCTAATACTGGTTATGTAAGCTATAAAACAATATAGCTTATTATCACTCATGTTATAACAGCTATAACTCACAGCTATAACTCAGCCCTAACATTAACGCCACCTGCCACAGAAACATTACCAACAGCTCTTCTATGGTATCAGACTAAATGGGAGCGCCTTAACCCCCCCCCCAAAGACATCAGTAAGCCTTGGGCTTCAATAACCCTGTTCCTGGATCACTGGTTGCTCTTCCATGGACCACTTTTGGTGGGTATTAACCACTGTGCTATTGGAAACACTCCACCAGACCTGTGATTTTAGAGATGCCCTGACCCAGTCATTTAACCATCACAATTTTGGCCTTGTCAAAGTCACTCAGATCCTTACATTTGTGCGTTTGTCCTGCTTCCAACACATTCACTTTGAGAATTGACTAGTTGTTTGCTGCTTTCACTTCATCTGTCAGGGGTTTATGTTACGGCTGATCGGTGTATATCATTCTTAGTCCCTCCAGCTCCTTTCTTTCTAATAAAATTAAGACGGAAAAAATGCAGCTTATTTTTAAAAAACACAATGCTTTCTGTTCTGACTTTTTATTCCATATACGAAAAAATCCAGTGTAAATTATTACTAAAGAAATGAAGACATTAGAACTAGTGTAATGATATGTCTGTGAGTTGTCTTGCATCCAGCACGGTTAATCAGAGCAGATCTGATTTAAAAAAAAAAGTAATAAACACCTTTTATTCAATCAGAATCGAGACTTCGACATCAGTGTAGTGTAAACTGGAATATGCAATTGGATTCGCTTGCTAAAAGCTCAGTGTAGAGTCGGATTATTTACATTCCTATGTTAGCAGGGATTACAGCATTTCATGGTTTAAGGAGGAAAACCAAGCTTTACGCAGCATTAAAGTAATCTGCTACGATTGCTCTGTTTTCCTATAGTAACCTCTGAAATGCACCTGCGCTGGTTTGTGGTGCTTTAACAGATTGCATCCTGATTTCGTGGCCTGTTCCAGGGAGATAAGCTTCCTATTGCCTATATATAGCACCACGTGGAGCATGCATTGTGTAAGACACAAGGAGGAAAAATCAATACGCTTTATTTGGTCTGTTAGCAGATGACAGTGTGTGTTTGTGTGTGTACTTTTACAAGATCCCCTGGCTTAATGCACAGGCTTTGATGGACATATATTTACAACATAGCAGTTACTGCACAGCATGCACTACAGTAGTTCTTTTTACAGTAGACACTTTCTAAACAACTGCCCTGTTTGTAACCCCACCAGGAAAATGGTGAAAAGGAGCTGTGAGAAGAAGAAGCACAACGACTTCGCTACGTTTACCGCAAAACACGGTCATGGAAATAAAGAGAGAAAACCAGCAGCACTCACCACACACACCATCAGCACTCACACACTTTATTTCTTACTTTAATCAAGATTAAACAGCTCACACAGTGATTTATTTTTATCCAAGCAAAGGCTGATTAAAGAAAATGTATTTTGCACAATATGATTTAGTTTTACATTAATTTTCTGCATCAAAATCACTCTGTCAATATTAATTGTGTTGAATTTGGAAACTGATTTGACTCACTGTAGTACTGTGGATTTATTAAATATACCCTTATTAGACTATCCTGGCATTTGTTTTCTAATGCATTGTTCATCACATTAACACCACAAAACCACTGACAGTTTTCCTGGCACTTCACTAACTATAACTGGCAGCTTTTTGCACCATTGATAACATGTTCATCTGTCATCTGTTTGCAGATGTACTCAAGGGTCTTATTAAATGCCAGCTGAACAATCTCCGTAGCATTGTGCAGCCACCACCACCATGTCTGTGCCGGTTTTTCTGGCACCATAGCTTTATGCACCATAGGCTGAGCAGCTGTAAGCACTGTAGTGGAGCATGGACAAGAAAGAAAAAAAAAACCTTTAAATGAGTGTGTGCTAGGGACAGAGCGTATAATCAGAAGATTGTCACAAGTGTACTGTGTGTTTGCACACATAGGAATGGGACCTCCATATTTAACCCATCCATGCAGTAAAAACACACACATACACACCACTGTGAACACGCTGGTCAATATTAATTGTGTTGAATTTGGAAACTGATTTGACTCACTGTAGTACTGTGGATTTATTAAATATACTCTTATTTGTTTTCCAGTGCATTGTTCATCACATTAACACCACAAAACCACTGACAGGTGACATGATTAACATTGATTATATACTGTATTAAGCAGCAAGTGAAGTTGATGTATTGAAAACAGGAAAAATTAGCAAGTATAAGAACTTGACAAGGGCCAAACAGTAATATATAGATTACTGGGGCAGAATGTCTTTAAAACCACACATCTTTCCAGTATACCGTGGTTACCACCTATTAAAAGTGGTCTAAAGAAGGACAATCTGTGAACCACCAATGGTGTCATGGATGCCCAAGGCTCACTGATGTCTGGGGGATGAATGTGAGTCTGTCATGACTTGATGGGTTAGAGCTGTTTTGGGAGTTGTTTAGGTAGGCAGTGTTAATGTTATGGCTAATCGGTGGATCATTAAATGTACATTTTACTATAGAAATCCAACAGAAATTTATATATTTTTATTTGATACAGCTATTATTTGATATATTGTATTTGTTTAGGAATATCTTCACTGTATGTCTAGACAGCAAAGTAATCTCTTGTTACAAACTCTACTGGGCCTTCCGCTACTGAGCGCAGCTACTTTTAAACATCTGGACACTTAACCACATAAATTATTATCATTGTGCCTCGCAAATTATTGCAGATCTACTGTAATTGATGAAACAGCTGCTCTGACCCCATTTGCAGCTCCTCCGTTGTCATTCCCCATGATTATGAATAACTGTTTAGACCACTTGCTAAATGAAACCACTATTCTGCCATGGATTCATTTCATAATTATATTTTAATAAATATTAAGTCTTTTTGAATAAAAGGGGTCAGAGGTAAATTATCTGCTTAGGAGAAAAACTCCAGTCACTGCATGCTCAGACACCGAAAGCAGAATTAAAAAAAAAAAATATGGCTCTTGACTCCCAAATTATGAGCAGTCGGAATTAAGAGGTGTGTCTACTGCTAGTTTGTAAATTCTTGCATGAGTTAAATTTATATGAAATGTTAGTGTGATGTTTCTTATCAGGTCATTTCATTATTTTTCACATTTCTCTGTGTAACAAGAAAACACTGGAATTAAGTGTTTCTCCAGGATCATGATGCAACACATAGCAATGCTGTATCACAACACAAAGACTATGTAATGTGCAGATACTAGACAGTGTCAGATCTGTGCAAAATATAAAATAAATACACCAGACAGTGCATTATAAAGCCAGGGCAATGGCTGGATTGCTGGATTAAAGGACCAGTGGGAGCATTTCCCTGTTAAATGTACAGCCTATAATAATAATGTATGGAAAAATAAATGAGTAAGGTAGAAGACAAAAATAAAATGTGTAAAAATGTGGCTTCCAAACATCCAGACTCTTCTCTGTTCTGGCACCAGGGTGGTGGAATGAACTACCCCTTGATGTCCGTACAGCAGAGTCACTTTCTGTCTTCAAACGCTGGCTAAAAACTCAC
>JAOVVF010000051.1:9737559-9752651 GCA_028565595.1 Duopalatinus emarginatus
TTTAATTGTAACATTTCACTTTAAAGCCTTATTCATTTACATAGATTAAAAAATGTGATTAATCGCGATTAACTATACGAAATTCTGAGATTAATCGTGATTAAAAATTTAAATTTAAATCGTTTGACAGTTCTAATTATAAGCTTTAATATTAATTTATTCTAGCAGCATTAACAGTCAAACATGCTTTATTGCAATTACTTATATTCTATGGGCAAAAACATCTCAGCAGTCAATAGACACGGACATACACTGATGTCTGGAATAAAATCTGAATTGTGTATCACTTAAAACATGGTCATTATTTAAGCATTATTTAAAGTCTACTTTAATTAGGTAGTGTATGTGTGTTAGTACAGTGGCTGGGGCAGTTTGTGTACATCATAGGGCTTAAGAGTCCACAGAGCAAACAGGTTACATGAGACATGACGGGATTGTGCTCGATTAGCAGCACACACGCCATTGTGTATTGTATTGTGTTTGTGCAGCCACGTGAATGTACGGGACAGAGAGAGACCCGCCCTAAGGTCCCAATGAATTCTCACTTACACAAACACACACACGCACTACATGATAAAGCACTATAAAACTAGATACATACCTCATAAATAGCGCACACAGATTCATATTCATGGTAAATATATATATATATATATTTTTTAATGTAGACGTACACACACAACCAGACACACAGTAACCTCATCCTACAAACTTTCAATCCAAATCTATTAGTGAGATTTGCTGAGTGTGTGCAATGTATGCCATATGGCTCTGCAGATCTTCAGGTAGGCTGAGCCAGATTAGCTTCGTTTACAGGCAACACGCTCTACTCTTTCCCCCAAGATTAAGAAGGCTGAGGGGGTAAACCCCATGAGTCTGAGCTCAGCCTTGGAGCTTTGGAGGGATTAGACAGCAGCCACCTGCTTCAATCCACCTGCACAGCTCACCTGATACACAACACTGACACAATGCTTCATAATTCAGGCAAAACCTCTCTTCATTGATGCCATATGATTGAATTGTTTTTTGAGATCAGGTTGTTTGTTGAGGGCAGGTTAGAATAACTTTGTGTGCTTGTGGATGACGTTTGGGATTTTAATAGGATTTTAATTATGTTGGTGTAAATGCAGAATACTGGTGGAACCATACCCTCCAATGATGGCAGGATGTTTCTAATTACGGAAACCCCGAACCTGCTAGGGCTTGCCTATGCCGACTCTGAGGATGCAGATTAGATGTTATCTGGTTTTCCTGTTCGATCCCCCGATGAGATGTTGTCATAGACATGACTGAGCTTTTATCACCGCGTTACTCACACGACAGCTTGCGTCTGTTAGTCTTCATAAATGCTTATAAAACTATTCTACAGTAGGCAATCTCATATGTGTATGATGTGTCGCAGATATGAATCTTCTGGCAGATGGATTTGTATTTATATAAAGGGTTTATAGTGCCATTAGCTGTTAGATGTCATGTGGAAGGAAAACGGAAAGGAGCGGTAATGTAAACAAGCAAGGTGCCGAGTTGCCTCATTGATATGCATCATCAATGTGTAATGTCACACAAGTAAGGTCTGGTTTTCAAGATAGAGATAAGACGTATCTGTGTGAGTGTGTGTGTGTGTGTGTGTGTGTGTGTGTTTGTGTATATGTGTGTGGGAGTCACACAGCAGAAATTATAATGCAGTTGTTTTACCTAAGAAGCTCTATTTATGGGCAGATGGACTAGTTCATCAATCAGAGCTTTGTACAAGATGGTCCAGCATATCACACACACACACGTCAGCCACGTGGATGAACCTAACTTACTCTGGGTAGACATGGCAATAGGATGCACTATGAGAAGCTCTGGGCAATGTATTGCTGGGAAACCTTGGGTCCTGGCATTCATGTAGATGTTACTGGGCACATACCACCTACCTAACGATTTTCCCTAATGGCTGCAACTTCTTTCAGCAGATTAATACAGTCTGCAACATTGCAAAAAATTTTCATATTATATTATTGATACCTTTGCAGTACAGTATACCGTAGATACGAATACCATTGCCAGTGTTCTAAATATAATACTAAAATATAAAAAAATATGTAAATATTATTCAATGTTTATATATATTTAAAAAAAAACCCATTATGTATATATCGAATATATATGTATATTAGGGCTGTCGAATTTAACACGATAATAACGCATTAACGCGATCTCAAATTATCGCGATTAACAAAAATAGTGCCGTTAATGCAAATTCTAATTTGGCCCTGCGATTCACCTGTAGTTTATGTTGAGGCTTGTCGAGCGCTGCTTCAGTAAGAGTAAGGCTGCGTCCGAAATTGCACACTTCCGTACTGAACAGTACGCGAAAACAGTACGGGAGCATGACTAGTGTGCAGCCTGGCTAGACAGCTTAGTGTTATACACTGAAGTGCCAGATAAACTGATCTAGACCAGCCTATGCAAAATACATAGGCTGGTGGTGGCTCCATACTGATATGGGGTTATTTAGCTGGCATTCAATAAGACCCCTGGTACATCCACAAACGTCTCTGATAGGTGAACAGTATGTGTGCCTCCTTTCTGATTAGTTACAGTACATATTAGTTAGAGGAACACTCCTCTGAGTTTGGGTTTTGCTATTCTCACCTTAGTCACCATATCTCTGGTCTGGGATGCCATGCAACATCCTGTGAAACACAGAAATCCTGCACCCCAGGGTAGAACAGAATAGTGGATCATTCTGCAGGATATATGATTGACCGAGTATTAGACTGGTTTACTGGTTTATCTGCTTCTTCATTTAGACTACAAACCAAAAGGAAAACCGTCATTCGTTTTATTGCAATTAAATTGGAGCCCAAGAATACGCCTTCAGTGAAACTTAGAGTTTAGTGGCTTGCTTCACACGACAGGTGTGAGTCAGTGACTGGCAGCTGTAAACACAGTGAATGTGGTTTGGAGATTGTGGTATTGTGTGTAAAGGATATCCTATTGCTTTTGGGGGCTGTTAACAGTAGACCTCAGTATGGCTACTGTGCTCTCTCTCTTCTCTTTTCTTTATCTCTTTCTCTCTTTCACACACACACACACACACACACACACACACACACACACATACAGATGCACACCGAGGGGAAATGGTTTATAGGGAGGCCTCGTTGTCATGGTGATCTGTAGACAAGGTCAGAGCCATTGTTTGTTTTCTTTTTTTTCTCCGCTCGTACAGTGGTATCAGTGCTGATGGACATGACGGACAGAGTGAGAGAGAGAGAGAGAGAGAGAGAGAGAGAGAGAGAGAGCAGGAGAAAAGGAAGTGCTTGAAACATCAAACATTATCTAAACTTTATGATAGTTTACGGATCCAGTGTTCACTATGTAGAAGCTGTAACATCGCACAGTCAGGATTCATCAATGGCTGTGTGTATTATGGGATGGTTTTTTGATATTGTGTCAACTGGTCTTCTTACAGAAATAAGTTGGAAAGGTCCAGCATAATATCCTCATCCTCATATCCTGAAATCACCAGCACAAGTCATTTTAAAGGAAAACTTGGACTCTAAAATGAAAAAGCAGAATGTGTACGTGACAGACACAGAGAGGAGAGTGAGGACAAATAGAAAGAAATATCTCACATGTCTTGGCCTACAAAACAAAGAGCTGCATTCATCTGGACTCGGCACGAACTTTACCTGAGAACGTAGCAAATTCCTCCCTTTGAAGGCAACAAAGCAACCTTTTTGAGTCATCTGTATTCGGTTTCTGACGTCTTTCAGCTCCTCCTGTTTCTGGGAGCAGATTCAAATTGCGTTCACCTTGAGGTAGACGATTCTGAGCAAGAGAGCGAGGCTGAGCAGAAAGCCAGCCAGTTTACTGCCACCAGGGCAGGCGGTCATCTGTCCTCTGGGATTAAAGAAGTTCTTTTCCAGTCTAATTCTGGCCTGTTTCTTTGAATGCCCTCTTCTTTTCTCTTAATCTAGCCAAATGTTCTTAGGGTCTCTGCTCAATGGCCATGCTGTTGTTGCCTGGCATATTTCGGAGCGGATAATAATTACTTGTCAGAAATTGGGCCAGCAAGGGCCAAATGAAGAGTCTCACCAAATAGTGTGTGGTGACATTTATAGGTTTGGTGTTTGAATAGGCCCAGAGCTGGAGCATGAAATAGCACTGCAAACAAAAACGGCCTTCAACAGGCATGATTTAGGTTCGGTCCGGGCCAGGGAAATGCTGACAGTTAGACCCAGAGCATTTACAGGTTTACTCTCGGTATTGTGTTTTTTATGGTTTGACTGCACTTCGTTTCCCTGTGCTTCTCTGTAAATGTCCTTCATTGCAGAATTCTCTTTTTGTTTGTTGTTTATTACGGGCGGTGCATTTCCACAGCTCTTTAGCTTTCAGAACCTGGATTCCTACCATTACCGTGGCATCTCTGTTCTTGCGTCAGTTAAAATCCGATAAAACAGATGTTATTATTTGCGACAATTAGGCACTGTTTATTGACTTTCTCTGCACTTTCTGGCAGGACGAGTCTTCTCAGAGTATCTAGAAATTCGAACAAGTTCACAGGAGCCACTTAAAGCCAAGAATATAAACACTGTAACCCTCATTCTGCTGGAGGCCTGACAGTATTAAAAAGTGGGCAAGGAAAAGATGCTAGTGAATTTAAGGAGCCTGGAGAGAGGAGAACCAGGTTAATATGGGGTCATTAATAGACTGGTAACATCTGAAAAAAGCCACAGGGGGGTTCCTCAGAGTGGACTGCAAAATTTGTCCTCATTATATCCTCACTGCAGCCTCTCTCGCTCTCTTTTTTCTCCTTTCACCCACTTCTAATCAGATAAAATGGGCTCTAGTCATAAGATGTAACAATAGAGGGGAGTTGGAAAGGCTTCTTCTGGCATATAAACCCCTCTCAGGATGTCTCTAATAGGTCACTCCAGCTGCCTGTGATTTATCTGTACATTCATCCCTGATGAGTGCTCTTATTTAATCAGTTGGTGTTTAGATATCAGATCAAGAGTTTCGCGTCTGCGTGGGTTTCCTCTGGGTTCTCTAGTTTCCTCCCACCTCCCATGAAGTAAGTGGACTGACTATGCTAAATTACCCCTATGTCTGTGCATGGTTAAGGAAACTGCTGCCCCATCAGGGTGTATTACTGCCCGAGATAGACCCCATATCCACCACGAGTGTGGGGATGAAGCAGTTACTGAATAGGAGTGAATAGCATGATGATAAAGATGACTTGAACATTTAACGTGAACATGCATTTAGTAATCCATAGTATCATTGTTGACAAAAGAAAACGCTTTCGTTGAGAACTTGGTGAGGCAAGGATGTGTTTGCTAACGTGTGATTAAACAGCGGTTATTGGTGCATGGTATCACTTTAGATAAAGTCACTTGTTTGCTGGTGTTGGCATGGTGTATCTAGGGACACAGTGAGGTTGGCTTGGACAAACTCAGAGTGCATACATAGCAGATAGACTGAAGGATAGATGAAATTTCTTATTGTCATTGGAAGGTGGAGGAAGGGGGTATCAGATTTTGTCTTATGCAAAAAAATATTTCTGACATTCCATTTTTCCAGTATACTAACATGGACATGGAAAGTGGTACCAAGGAAAGCCCCTCTATATTTGGCTGGACACCAAAGAGGAATCCCAGATAGCAGACGATTCTAGACCTAATACAGCCCAGTTAAGGAAGTTAAGGGCCAATTACTGCAATGGCAAGTGTATTCTGCATTCACAACTTTAGCAGCCACATTCAAAGTTTGTCATGGCATGCAGTGTGAAATGATTTACATTTAGGGCCAATATTGTAGCCTGACGTATTTTTTGTGGCTAAGGATCCGGTACCCTAATTCAACTGACAGCATCTGCTGCGCTATGTGGACCAGATTAAGTATTAAGTATGGACCAGATCTGAGCCATGACTCATTAGCTCTCTGAGATGTACCTGACTAAACCTGACTGTTTACTCCTCACTTAGTGAACTGTTTTCATACTGCGCTCATTATCAAATGGAAAATAAGATATTGCATGTGTGGATGTATGGCTAGTGTATTATTTAATGGATCAGCCTGTTCTCTGTCCGTGAGTAATTAATACATACACACAAGCCCCAGGCAAGGCCACCTTCAACTCAATCAAACAGGAAGAGAGAGAATAAAAGTGAAGGGCAGAAAACATAGAGAGATCCTGTGATGGTCACATATACGCTAGAGACCTCGGAGTGCAAACACAAGTGGACCGCCAAAACAGTCTCTTTTGTATGAGTTGCATAAGAAATGTCGACATCAACAGCATGGTCTTGTATTTAAATCAGTGACTATGAGAAAACACACTCTCCCACTGCTGCTGGAGTCTAGTATATTTACACTAAGACATGAATCATAGCTGTGTTTGTTTAAATGGATTGGGGTTTAAGGGAAGCTGTGTTAACTAACAATAGCCCCCCCCCGTAGCTGTAGTCTAATCTACATGAAGTGCACTCCGTCATTTCAAGCTGTCCGAATGAAACACGCTGGTTTTCATCTTTCCATGGATTGAAAGTCTTTATTATGAGGCTGGTTTTGGCAGCACTATGCTATAGGTAATATCTCTTTTACCCCTCTTAAACGAATCGAAAACGTACGTCAGATATTTGGATTAAGATGCATTAGAATAACTGGTTTCATAAAACGTGTTAACTCCCAGAGCATCCTCACCTTCTGCATCAACTGCTTACTGCTTACTATTTGTCTCACGCTTCTGCAAAGAAGCAAGATGAGCCCTCCTTAACAAGCTCCCAGCACACTTCACACCTTCATAGTGATCAGGATACTTGTTATTGTTATATGAACCTCATTACCCGCCCTTATTATTATTATTATTTTTTTTTTTACCATTTTCTGCTACAGCATAACACAACACTGCCCCCCCTCCCCCTCCCCCTTATAATTTACTCAATAATGTCTATTGATGGGACCTTTTGAGAGATGCAGTAGGTCACTGTGGCCTGATAAAACAGAAAAAAAGATTTAATAATTCGACAGGATTTAGTTTAAAGATATAATATACTAGTATACTAACACAATGTTAAAAATGACACCTATGAGATATTGGTATATGTGATATGTAAAAATGCCACAGTGGGTTTAGCCATGAAGTCAGTCAATAAAATAAGACGAAGAACATAAGCAGTGTGTGAAGACTTGAAGTCAGTGCTTAAACTCTCTGGAGCTCTGGAAGCCAGCTTGTTTGTTATGGTCTCAGTAACTGGCCATTGTTCTAGTAAGCTGTGCAGTGCTGACCTTTATGTCATGGCCTTATGGTCAACTCTGACCTTGCATCCTAGTTCTAATTGCTGCAGCTGTAAAGTCGTTAGCAAAGCAGATTCCTATAGGGATCATATGGTGCAAATCTGAGAAGTCACACTTTGGATGTTTGAAGGCACTTTCTAGGACTTTTCAGAAACTGAATATGAATACATTATTGGAAATGAATGGATACAAATACAGATCTGAATAACCGAACAACCTTTTGCCTTATCTACTGTTCATTCATTCATCTTTATTATTTTACTGTTGTGGGACATGTGGATTAAATTAGACTACTAATTTGTTTCCATATTGGAAAATAGAACAAACCAGATGTGTTGTAAAATATTATGAGTAGGTACAAAGAAAAACAATTGACCTCAACTATGGTAGAGGCAGTGTTTTCAGTTTTTTCCTTTTTTTTCCACCACCAGTGGAGTGTTAGATTTTAAATTGAATCAATAAAAAAAATTCCTCCAATCAACCAACCAACCAAACAATCAACCAGCAAATCAATAAATAAACCAGCCAACCAAACAATCAACCAAATAATCAACCAATCAGCGAACCAACCAAACATATTAACCAATCAACCAAGCAAAAAGCCAACCAACAACCAAGCAAAAAGCCAACCAAAAAGCCAACCAACAAACCAATTAATCAACCAACAAACCAATCAACCAACAAAACAATCATCCAATCAACCAAACAAAAGGCCAACCAACAAAACAATCAACCAACCAACAAAACAATTAACCAACCAACCAATCAACCAACCAACCAATTAACTAACCAACCAACCAAACAACCAACCAAACAAACAAACAAAACCCTTATGGTTTAAACCATGACTACTTGTTGAAATTCAAATAAAAAATAGTTGGAGCATGAATCAAACACAGATCCAGATATTGGTATTTAGCTCTACCAGGCAAACCTTTCTTGCTTGGCACATTTACACTTTGACAAAGATAATAATCTTCATACACTGATTAACTGTACAGTTAATTTTATGTGTCGGCAGGCATGTTGGGACTAGTTTGATATTTAGACGTTTGCCTCCCTGGACAACACGGTGTACTCACCTGTGCAGGTGCAGCCTGCAAAAGTGTTTGCATTGCTAAACTCACAACTTGAGACTCTGTCCACAGAAGGACAGCAAGCTTAAATGTATAATGTATGTGTATATACAGTATCTATTTGTGATAGATCAGTGATCTTTGCAAGAAAAAAAAACTTGTTTCAGTATTTTATAGTATTTTATAATATTTTCTCATGTTCAGTGAACATGCACCATAAATGTGAACTTCTAAGAAGTATCTCTTGAAATATGGAACAGATATCGTGTATAAATTACACAAGCTCTTGCTGGTATTATGTTATACTACAAAAGGTGGTGGGGATAATAAAAAACAAAGCAGGTTGCAGAGAAACTTAATTCCGTCTGTGATCTTTTAGCACCCCAATTCTCTCTTGTTACTTTTCAACTTCAGTCCTGATACTACATAAGGGCAATGTCACAACCTTAGACGACCCACTTCAGTGTGGCCAGCTTAAACCCTCATTCAGCAAGTGTAGCGTTGTGTGTAACCCCGACAGCAGAAGGCTTTTCTAAAGCAGTGGAGAACACAGCAGCAATACACTGCAACTAGGCACCGTGTATCAGGTATGCATCTCTGGAACACAGGAGGTCCTAAGAAGCTCAGAAAGAGGACACGAGGTCCTTAGGGACCGTGGAATGAAGGTGCGGAGATCAGATAGCATTCACCTCCTTCAAGCTCAGCTCTCGGCTTTGAAAGGGGTTGCTCAAAGGTCATGGCCTTTTCAAGGTCCCTGAGCTTTTTTTTGTTATGTTTTTGTTTGGCTCTTTTGTTTCAGGGCAGCCTGGTGCGTCAGTCATGTCTACGTCACAGTTGCAATCTGACTGTGGAGCCCTGTAGAGAGCACCTGTAATCTCCTCAATCCAGCACTGCACCAATCAATGTTAGAAATTCTAACAAAAGGTTATAATGTTAACTGATGCTCTTGTTTATACAACTGCAGGGTGGATAGTGTTTTGCAGTTATGCGAAATATATGTCTATAAAAAAATATATGTGTTTCTGATGTGTTACAAGCTGATAATTTATATAGGAGTAATTTACAATACAGAAATTTAGCAAGTGAAAATATATTGAATTATATATTAAAAGTTATTTAATATTTGTTATTATTGTGAGATTATTACAAAACTTATAAAAAAATATATAATTATTCATTTTTTTTATTCTTTTATTTCATGTTTTATATTTTTTTATATTCTTATTCTATTGGGGGAGCTAGATAGTAATAGCTAAGAAATAATAGCTAAAAAAAGTGCATAAAATAGCTAAAATTTTAAGCCAGGTCTAAAAACAGGTACAGTAAAATCTAGAGAAATATGACTTTATTTAAGATATTTGTACTTCCTGATATGAGCTTTAGCAGTGTAGTCAAATCTGCAAAGTCGTGGTTCAAATCTGTGCTTCAAAAGGAGACAAAGAGGAATTTCATTTCTCTCCAGTGGCCTATTCACAAAATGTGTGGCTGTGAATATTAATGTGGGAGCTGAACTCAGCATCCTGACCTATTTGTTTAGCTGATCCTGATTTTATGAGCCCAGATGCTCCAGAGTTTTCCAGATAATCAAGATAATTAATCAGATAGCCACACAGATAGTTTGATGGCACCATCCATCCTTATGGTCATTAACCTGTCAGAGGACATGTGCTGGTAAAGTCTGGGTTGTGCCTGTGTTTTAACCGTTTTTCTTTAAGATCACACCAATACTACGATTCATTGAGAAATGTTTATTCTGTAGTATCAACATTGCAAAGATCACCACTGTAATAAAAAATAGCCAACACTATATTGGGGCAGCCCGGATGTATGAGCATTTGCAGTCGTACATGTTTAAATAATTTTTCACAACATATATCACTGCAGTACAAAATCAGTGCATTATCCAATTTTTCTGAACCTCTGACGTTCATGTTTGCTTTAAAAAGCTTTTAGATACCAAGAACATGTCTGCCTTCCCTTTGTGCCAGTGTTGCTGACGTTAAGAGTGCCATCTCCTCAAACCCTTCACAAAAGCGTACCTCGTCATCTGGTGACTTACAGCCTGTGATGTGCACACATATCAGATAGTGAATTACAGCCCTGAGCGTGTGTGTGTGCGTGTGTCTGTTTGAAATAGTGAGTTATAACCCAAGTCTTTTTTAATGCATGGACTGCAAGCCGCCCCACACAACCCCAACAACCCTATAGCTCTTTCTGCTCTACTTTACTGATAGCACCAGGTGTCTGTGAGCCTCCTCATAGCCATGACAACCGCCTCGTTAGGGGCAACACATTAGAAGATGGGTATGGGGTATCTGGAGAAAACACACACACACACGCACACACACACTGACATGAGCATGGATATACATTTGTGCACACACAGTGACAGGCTGATTGTTATCAAGAGAAAGCGCAGAACAAAAAGCACAACACGTCAGCTGCTTTAGAGAGGCTCGACGAGACGAGACGAGACAAGACGGAGAATATCTGTCAACATGTCAACTGAAACAGCACCCATTCAAATTATGTGTGTAAATGCTGTGACAGAAAGAAGACAGTTTTTGTAGGTTTATCTATTCCTTAGTCAGTTGTAATGACACAGTGTGACAGAGAAGCTGTTTAAGTGAAGGCAGCTCTTGGCTCAGGTCATATCACTAATTTGTGGCTTGTGCTGCCTCCAGGACGTTTGTTGCTGTGGGTGTTTAGTTCCACAGAGGGCTTGTATCAGATGTCATTACATCACAGTTTTGCCACCACTGAAGTACAACAGACCGGAATGACTTTGGACTTTTTCGAAACCTCTCAACACTTCAGTTTACATCATATTTGTACATGCATTTTGGATTATTATTATTTTATGAAGCTCAAAATGCTGCTACCTGGTATTGCCTAGTAAGTGTTCAGGTTCTGCTTTCCACCCTGCTTCAGTGCTCATGTCACACCTGTCTTACTCACTAGGGATCTACACTGTAAGGAAAGCCTGGAAATTGTCCAGCAATTTATTCGACATTGCTGGGATTTACATGTAGACCCTTTAATCTGTAACGCAAAGCCTTGACCAGTGAGCCACCACCTTTCCTCACCTAGCATACTTGAATTCATAAACTACTTCTACTATGAGGGTAGTCGTAGGTTTGTGGTTAAGTACCAGTGTTTGGGACCAGACGGTCCCCGAATGGATCCCCACAGCTGACAAGACAACATGCCTTGACTAAAGTGCCCTTGAGCACCTAACCACCAACTGCTCCCCAGGTGCTGTGAATAGGGGCTGCCCAATGCTCTGGGCATATAGTGCTAATAGTGTGTATGTGTTTACTAGTGTGTCTGCGTCTACGTGTTCACTGCACACTGGTCAAAAGAATAGTTCACTTTCACTTATTTGGCTGCAAATTAAAGTTCAATTCAACTTTATTGATATTATACAGATACAGGGTTGTACAAAATACTGTCAGGCTTCTTCACCAGTGCATGACACAAATATAAAAGTAAATAGTAGAAATAAAAAGTAAAAGTAGAAACATAAAGATAAAATAAAATGAAAAATAAAAACACAATGGATATAGTACAAGGTAACGAACAACTGGTAATATGGACTGTAACTGTGGATGAAGAGGTAGTAGGTAGAGCAGAGTGACAGGATGTGCAAATAATTGTATATAGTACTAATGCAGTCCAGTTTTATTAAAAACTGACAAACAGGTCCAACAACAGAAAAAACACAATGTTGGGAAACAAACATAGGTCAGGTGATCTACAAACAGAAATAAAACTGGGCAAATCTAATATTTTTGTCTTTTTTTTAATTTTAAGTTAGGAACAGCTTGCAATAGGCCAGTAAATTACAGTAAAAACTGTTATTTCTACACTGTACATTCAAATCTAGATTTTTGTATAAATCTGGGGTTGCTTTGTGATCTGTATAGACGGATGATAACATCACGTCACAATACACATACGAACATTTCTAATATAATAATACTTACAATAACAAAGATACATATTCAGTATGCATTGATAATAATAAAAGTTGTTGACAACCTAATCTTAAGTTTATTTACTAATACATTTAGTATCAAATTTAGTAATAAATTATTTGTATTATAATATATGCATATGTACAGTATATTGTGTGTAGTCTTCCACAACACATAGTGTGTAGGTATTCATATTAAGTACTTAATTTAAACTAAAAATATTAATGACCAATCTGACCAATCATTGTAGGATTGTCCAAATATTCATGTTATTCATTACACTTTTACACTGAACTCTTAATACTGCACTTTTTGTAGGTCGGGGTTCAACACAGAACTTTGGAAACTAAAGCACTGTGCTTAGTTTAATACAAAACTTTTAAAAGAACCCCACATTTGATTTTGGGAGCCAGAAAGATGCAACTTGTGTTTATTCTACTTTATATATACTATATATTTGTTATTTAAAATATGTCAGGCTTTTCTGTGGGTTTCCATTTGTAACTCTTCCTGACAGGAAAAGATTTAACTACAGTTTTTTTTATAGATTTCCAATAGATGGACAACAATGTGAGCAAATAGGTTCTCCTGCTTTTTATCACATTTATATAATCCTAAAAAACCCCACAAATCTTAATGTTTGTTTTAGTACATTTTTTAATTTAAAAAAGCATAATAACATATACATTTATATAAATTCTTGAGTAAGTAAAACATTTAAAAATGTAAAAGTACAGTAGATTTTTTTAGACATGTAGTGGTGGTTATGTCATTTACAATAATGAGCTCTGATCTTATCCTCAGACTCTGGAGAGGTTTTTCCCTGGAGTAAACGAATTACTCTCTGTGCACTCAGTAACACTATGGGAGGTAGAGTCGTAATATTTATGTAATGCTTGTTTTTCTCTGTGCTCCTCCATGCATGTTTCCCGTAATCTGTTTATTTGTTATTTTTTTTATTATCACGTATGTGATATATCACTTCTTTCAACTAGGGACTTACTCAGCCCTCTTAGTAGAGGTTTATTTTATGAAAACAATTCAACTACTAAGATAGTGTGCTTATTATTTTATGTGTGCAGAATAATACTGGCTCTCCACCAATCAGCCATAACATTAAAACCACAAAAACAGATGAAATTAATAACATTGATTATTTTATTACAATGGCACCTGTCAAGGGGTGGGATGTATAAGGCAAGAAGTGAACAGTCAGTTCTAGACATTGATGTGTTGGAAACTGAAAAAATGGGCAAGTGTAAGAATCTGAGTGACTTTGACTAGGCCAAAGGTCTTGTGGGGGCTTCTCAGTGTACAATGGTTAGTACCTACCAAAAGTAGTTTAACAAAGGATGACAAGTAAACCGGAGTCATGGGTGCCCAATGCTTACTTGTGTGTGATGGGTGAAGGATAGTCAACTGGTTCTATCCTACAGACAATCCACAGAAGGATATAATGGTAATGTCTAAATAATACCACATCACAACTCAGAGGTCTTGTGGAGTCCATGCCCTCAACAGATCAGAGCTGTTTGGCAACTGTATAGGCGGGTGATTTTAATGTTATGGCTGACTGGTGTATACTGGTGCTTGTAGTCCTGAATCATCCTATAGAACAGGTGTTATGACACACATCACCTTTTACACAACCTAAATAAATAACTGTGGGCCTCATGTTTTTGATTCCCAGTCCTTCTGTTAGAGTACTATATCAGGTATTGAAACCATGCCACTAAATATCTCTGCTGTGCTGGAAATGCCAACCTGATAGTGTAGCTTGTCTTGGCAGCCCCTCTAGCAGCAGTTACACCCCCCTGTACACCTCCTTTATGAGGGATAGATGCTTTAATCAGCTGGACAGAATCCAGAACTGTCCTCCCTTCCCGACTCAATCCTTCTATGTCTCTTAATTGGTAACTTGATCGTCCCTGAGGACTTGTATTGTCACCCCTGACCACTGCGCTTTTATATGTGCTAATTTAAATAATACCATATCGCTAATTGATTCCATGTAATCTGCAGCCTGTTGTGTTGAACTTGGCGTATTGCTGCTGCATGGTAATAATTTATGATCTAGCACTCTTGGTTGAAACCTTAGCAACAAATTTGATCATATGACACGTGTGGGCTTGACTTCAGCTTGGCTGAAAATGTTTTTATGGGTTGTTGGTTTGTGTACAGTGTTGTCATGCCTCAAAGCTCTTGTCATACTTCAGTTCCTATCTCATTTTGCAGCTTTATGAAAACACAAATTAATCAGAAGAGCAGTTGTGCTGCCAAAAACAGCATACGTTCTCTCATTCTTATACCGGTAGAAAACAGAGATCCCTAACTAGAAAGTTCTCTACAGATTTCTACCTGTATCTCTTATGGGCACCTGGGTATCTTTTATGCTCATGGGCACCTCAGTCGTGGCTTGCCCTGGGCGGGGATCAAACCCGCGACCTAGCCACTAGGCCGAGGCTGACCCCAGCTTCCTCTAATGTCTTCCTTTTCATCAGGATAGCCCCGAACTTCTTCTTTTCAGAGTAGCCTCGATCTCTTTCTCTTTACGAAGTAGCCCCGATCTCCTCCTGTCTTCAGAGAAGCCTCTATCTCTTCCTTTCTTTAGACTAGCCTCTATCTCTTCCTCTCTTTAGACTAGCCTCTATCTCTTCCTCTCTTTAGACTAGCCTCTATCTCTTCCTCTCTCTTTAGAGTAGCCTCTATCTCTTCCTCTCTCTTTAGAGTAGCCTCTATCTCTTCC
>JAOVVF010000051.1:9757574-9768613 GCA_028565595.1 Duopalatinus emarginatus
TATCTTTGTTTGAAGCCTGAAATGTGGCAAAAGGTTGAAAAGTTCAAGGGGGCCGAATACTTTTGCAAGGCACTGTATGTATGTTGTAAGAGCTGATTATAAACACAGAAACCTCTGTGTGTGTTGTGAACAGGACGAAGTGTACAGGGCCACTACAAAAGGGTTAATCGAAGGCCTTATATCAGGATACAATGCCACTGTGTTTGCCTACGGACCCACAGGTTAGTACACAGTCCTTTACTCTGTACGAGGAAATGAGTGTGTGCATATGTCTTACTAAAGGGAAACTAATGTTTTCTGGTTATTAAGCCAAGGAGACGTCCAGTGTCCAAGAACACATGAGCTTCTAAGAATTCACAAGCCTTAAGACATTAATTGGCTTGTTCGGTTTGTTTGGTCTCCATGGGGAAAGCTGTCTTTGCTTTATAAAGTTTCTGTGTAGTTTTATACAAGCTACTTGAGCTGCACACAGACGTATCTGTGTGTCCTGTAACTGTGACGTTTTTAAGCTGTCCGCTGTTTTTAACTGCAGTTAAAACATTACCAATGACCAATATTCTCCAACTTTCTTGAAACTACATATGCCTCGGGTTGGACTTATGGAATAGGGACAACTCTTTAAAATGAGCTGTGACTACTGCAGGGGTGGGGCTAATTTCTGGGCCGGAAAAATGTAAACATAAAGCGATAAAATGAACTAAAAATCATTGCATGACAGTATTGTAAATAACTGTTTTTGCGGATATAAATAAAATAAAATTTTAATAATAAATTATAATAATAATCTAAATTTAATAAGAAATCTAGAAACCAAACAAACCCCCAACCTTTATATCTATTAAATATAAGATAAAAAGATATGAAAAAAACTTTCTTTGAGACATCTGCTATTTTCACTGGGATAAAAAGGACCTGACTCTGATTGGCTAACAGAAAATAATCTCTTCAGTAAAGGCTTTCCGCTAGATTTTGAAATGTGAGAATTTGTGTCTATTCAAAGGACTAGAGCATTAGTGAGTTCAAGGACTGATGGCTGGCCAGGAGGCCTGGATTCAGTCAGCTGGAGCACAGCTTTGAGACCATTAGTTCAACAATACAGAACTGTGCCATGGTCAAATGTACACCTACTTTTGGCCATATTGTATATATCTGTACATTTTGGTCTTGCCGTTTTTTATCTCTCTCTTTCTCTTTCTCTCTCTCCTTCTCTCTCTGTGTGTGTGTGTGTGTGTGTGTGTGTGTGTGCACATACTTAGGCTGTGGGAAGACCTACACTATGTTGGGCACGGATAAGGAGCCTGGCATCTATGTCCGTACACTTAATGACCTCTTCAAGGCTATTGAAGAGACCAGTGATGACATGCAGTACAGTGTCTCAATGTCCTACCTGGAGGTAAGATTACAGTATACTGAACACTCTACTAAACTCACAATCCACCGTCCTTCTAAATTCTGAAGGAAGTACGAAATATATGTAACAGTGGACGCTAATGCTATAATAATTAAACACACAAAGTTAAACACCTCAGAACAAGGAATCAACATTGCTCATTAGCTTCAACTTAAAAACTTAGGTTCAAAAGGTGCTTTAAAGATTTAAGTAAAATCAAGTTATAATTATTTATTTCACCTCATGGCTTTATGTCTACTTTTGTATTAAATTCCTCTCTACAAGTTTATATAAAGTGCATGTTGTTTAAAATACAGATCACCTATCCAAATTATTAGCTACAACTTACTTAAGTTAAAACGAAGTCTTGACTCTAGTTTGCAAGTTAAGATTATGTAAAAGTATTCAGCAATATAAACACCAGGCAACATAACCTTTATTTTGTTGGATAAAAATGCAGTTCAACAACTACTTTCACATATATAGTGTATATTGTACAATATATATATATATATATATATATATATTATATTTCACGTATATTGTGAAAGTAAAAGTGACGTGATTGATTTGCTGTGATTGCACACAGACTAATTTGACCTCCAAATGAAACCCATCCATGTTATGAAACACACACACTACTGAATGCACACAGTAGGGGCAGTGAACACACTTGCCGAGAGCATGGAGCAGGCCCTATCCATGGCACCCAGGGGGCAGTTGTGCCTTGGTTAGGTGCCTTGCTTAAAGGCACTTGAGGTCGTCTCTTGTCTGTATAGGGGGTTGGAACCAGCAACCATCTGGTCATAAGACATATACACACTATTAGAGAGCACAACTCACAGTGTTAAGATCATTTGACTGGGTCAGATTTCCGTTTTACTGAACTCTGAAATATTCGTAAAAATCAAGATGAAATTACAAAAGCAATTGTGAAAAGATAAAGTAAATGCAAGAAATATGTTATTTTGACCTATTACTCAAATACTTTTTACAGTGCATATGATTTTGTGTTTCTCTATGCTGAATAACAATACCTAAAATAATACAATACTTAAAAACACTCTGCCTATTATAAGCTGTAAATTATGTGGAGTGTGCACCAGACAAGTCCCTGTGAAAGTGTTGTTACCTTGGATATGAGAATTCAACAGCGCTGTTATATAAGAATACTTATTCCAACTCTTTCTTCTCCGTGCCCATCGCTTCATCACTGCCACAAACCTCTACTGCCTGTCCATAATAAAATTCTAGCTTTAAACCATCCTAACACATACTTGCATATAAATATATTGCATATTTATATAACATCATTAACATTACATAAGTGTCAGAAATAAAAAAAAAACAGGACTCTTTTATTTTAAGAGAAATGTATGTACTGTACAGAGTTATAACGCGCTGTCATTATGTGTCAAATGTGAAAGAACAGCCTTGAAAGGAAAGCGAGTGAGAGCTTTATTCAGCCAACAAGAGCCTGGCAGCAAAGAGAAAGGAAGGAAGGGAACATAATTGATTGATCTTTATTAAAAAGCTCCCTTCCAAGAATTTGAATGGACCAGCTGTCAGGTCACGTACAAGAGCACCATCACACACAGGTTGGTCATGTAAAGGTTACAGAGCAGCATAGTAATAACACAGATATGCAGGACATCGGGTGAAAAATGTTACTCTGAACACCAGCTGCGCTAAGCGCCTGAATGCCGGGATGATAAATCGGATTTGATTGAGACATCGAGACTCGGCCACATAGAGGGCTGTAACGGTTGCTGGTTGATCTCTGGCCCTGGTGGAGCTGCTCTGCTGTCTCTGAGGAGGAGAATATTTGTCTCCACTCACACACACAAAGAAGTTAAAGGCTGGTTTATGACTGTGATTTGGAACGGACCCATCTGGTGCCATTCTTTGGCACATCAGCTTCCCCCAAACACCCCCACACCACACACACACACACTTGTTACTGTGACATTTCAAAACATTATGCATATGTAACATCTATTTAACAATACACCTAATTCTACACCCAACATTTCTACACTGAGTTCTATGCCAAACCCTAACTGCGGTAAACACTGCAGTTGTTTTACCTGCTCAGTTTTCAACAAACAAAGCACATGGTCTTTGTAAACAGCACTTTATTCTGTCCAAACGATCCTGACTAGCTAGCCTACCTTAGCTCTTTAATAATTAGACATTTTAAATGGGTTAATAATTGATGTTTAATTTCAGACCTACATACTCATATGCTAACTCATTCTTTATCATTATAATAATGAAATTCTGCGCTGAAGATCTCAGTGCTTGAGTGTAGCACAGTATGGACAAACAAATGTAATGAAGCTGTTGATTGTCAGGAAGGTGACGTGGTTAGTCAAGCGTCTCATAATTTGCAGTAAAATACAGAACATAGAAATTTAATATTTTGAGGTTTTTTTTGTATTAATGGACAATTTATTTTAGATTAGATATGTTTTTGTTGTGAGTATATAATGGGCATAATTACTTATTGTTGTGAGTAGTGTAATATAATGAATACCTCGATAAAAATAATAAATAGTTAAGTAGGGCTGGACCAGCGTATTAAAGCATTCACTTGTATTTTTATTATTTTTTTAATTTTGGGATTTTGGATATTTCTGTTTTTTTTTCTTTAATAAAGGTTTATTAAGGTGACATACACTCTGACAGCGCATTTTATACTATAATGAGGGCAGAATGCCAAAAAGCTCTGCTGTTCGGAAACATTTTAAATGAAACCCTGACAAGACAAAAGCAGCCTGTCAAATAAGTGATCTGAAGAAGCTTCAGAAGTCTGTACTATCAAAGTGCTGTACTATTACTGTTCTCCAGCTGCCTTAATGAAGCTGCTTCTATTGGTTATTAAAAGTAATACTACATATGATAACAAATCTGCAATGACAGGTTTGTTTTATTGAATATGAGGTAGTGCATTTATTTTTTTTATGTACTTTTTTTATTGTATATAAGATCATTTGATAGGCTTCAGAGTCCCAAAATGCAATTAGGCATTGTACACCATATTTAATGTATTACAATCATAAGACAAAAGATACTCATCTTGTTCAAAACATCTTACTTTTTCACGTTTCTCGTTTTTAGCAGACATACACGTCTCTCTTCATCTCTGCTCAGCCTATCTCTCTTTTTCCATTTGGTTTTGTATGTATGCACCTAATCACTTTCTTCCATTTCATGGGGCTTTTATATACTTCATCATCACTCTGAAATAATCATGTCCTTAGGGGACATGAAAGCGTCTGCACTGATAGGGAGAAAATGTTCCATTTGGGGCTGTTAAAATGACAGCTTTTGAAGTGACCGCAGTTGCTCTGAATGTGGTTATGCTCTGGACCTGCTTATGTAAACCTTGGTAAGGTGTTTACAGTGTTGTGTAATGTTTTCTTGTCCAGGTCATGTGGACACACTGGAAGACATGCTGAGTTTTTATATTGGAAAAATAGATTTTATATGAATATACTGATGACTTATGCATATACTTGTGAATAGGGTTGCATGGAATAAATGTAATGATGTTTGACTTTGAACTGAAATTGAACTTGTTGTTTTTTATGCAGATTTATAATGAGATGATCCGGGATCTGCTGAATCCATCCTCTGGCTTTCTAGACCTGAGGGAAGATGCAAAGGGGGAGATCCAGGTCGCTGGCATTACAGAGGTCTCCACTGTTAATGCCCGTGAGGTCAGTTACACACTTCATTGTCAAGTCTGATTTATATTTTTTATGTATTTTTTATGTTTTTTTTTTCTTGAAGGTACATATTGTACCAAATTCCCCCACATGTTAATCTAGTTCCCTGAGTTCTTAATGACATGTCTGTGACATTCTTTGGTCTAAATATCAGATGGAACAAATACTACAGACGTCTTTTCACTAAAACAGCTCTTTCCAAATGCTCAGTTTCAGTGCCTGTTGCTTTACATGATAATGAGTCATTGCACATTCTGTCCCCGTCTACCATTGGGTGTGCCCATAGGCATGTTACCTAATGCCGCTTTAGATCATAGGAGATAGGTCAACCACAATGTCTGATATATCTGCTATATTGGATGCCTGAAGACAGTTTTTTTTCTCAGTTGAAAGAACTATAAAGTTTACATTTCTTAACCGATTTTAATGAGCCGGTTTTAAATGAGAGATTTTTTGATCTACATGAAATACAACAAACATTTTCTTTCAAGTTATTTTGAATCTTGATAGTTAGTGTAAAATTGCTGCTAGACTCTAGAAGAGTGTGTTTAATCTTACACAAAGTAAACAACTTACATTTAGAGTACACATTTCTTATAATGCATTTTTTAGATACAAAATCTAAACACAAATACAAAGTTTTTATAACACACTTACAGGTGTTTGCCGACTGTATCTGGATGGGAAAAGTTATCCTAATCCAGAACTGGGGATATGTAGGTGCTAATTTGATGCTTGATACTTTTATATTTTAGACTTATTCGTATCTTATTCGTAAAAGTTAGCAAACTAGCATTACTTATAGTCTGGATCCACACAAAGTAATGATCTGCACACATTAACATTACCTCCTTTTTTTTATCTACAGACGTTTTCCTAGCTTATGTGACGCTTAACTGTCTGTTGCTTTAAGTAGTACATTGCATGTACAGTTTACGAATAGGTATTTCTCCCAGTCACCGGCAGATAATTTTCCCCCGGCAGTTAGCTAGCTTATCAACATTGTTCACCAAGCTACTTGAAGTATTTTTATTTAGTTACTGATTTCGCTTAGCCAGTTGTATATTTAATTAGAGAGGATTGATCTTTGATATAACTCAGTTGCTGGTATCTTTTTTTTGGTTTTGGCATATTCCAGTTGAAATAACCCTTTAGCAAATATTATTTATAGCCAATGAGACTATTGGTGTATGAACTAGCTACTTAACTAATCAACTTTTATCTTTTAGAACTACCAGACTTTTCTCGCGGGTGGTTGTGCCCATTTTTTCTTTTGAGCCTTATTTCTAGCAGGGAAGGGGGGGGGTCTACAAAAGCCCCCATGGTAGCCATGGTAATAGTCATACCCATGGGCTTATCGTCTATGGGCCATAGGCTCATTGTTTCTTATCAGCAAGTGATATTACCACCTGGTAACTCGATGACTCTAATTGGCTGCTTACATAGCTTTATAGCTGGTAACGGCCCTGGTCATAGTGATGATCAAGTAGATGATTGCTGGCTTTGCTAATCTGTTTTTCACCTACATTTGTTAGCCTCTAAAAACATTATTTGTAGAATACAGCCTCGAAGTAGTAAACAAAGCAAAAACTAATATAATATAATAATAACGTCAAACAAAAAATACTCAACTTGTCATAATATCAAGTTTTATAGTGTTTATATACTGTTCAAGTTCAAATTTTTATTTATTTGTCACATACACAGTCATACATGATGCAACTTGCAACCTGAAATGCTTTTTTACTGTCTGTCCACAAGAGTAACTATAGAATAAAATAACATAAAGTAGAATATAGTTGTTAAAATAGAAATAGAAATACTCATCTAAGACTAATTATAACACACATTGATTAGTTTTGTTTTGTTCCTTTTGTTTTTAACTCACAATTAAAGTTCATTTTAGTTGAATTTTAGGTTACTTTACGTATTAACTCTTCATAATGTAAAGTTACTATTATTTGTGTTACTTGATAAAAGATGAGAAAAATTCCCATTGCAATACATGTGTATGAATGTATAAATGTAATATATGGCAATTATAGACTGAAAAACGGGTACACCAGTCTAATACACAGTAGCTAATAATTACATCTAAACAAACTCCATGCCATTATGAAGCCACCACTAGCCTACACTGAAAAAAAAATTGTGTACTAAAATATACTTAATTAATTCTCATAAAGTTCACACTATAATATTAAAATTCCGTAAACACTATTTTTTTTCAAGTAAAAACATACACATCTACACACTTTATACATGAAATAAATTAACTGTGTGGGGTGAGTAAATGTTGCTATAAAAATCTTAGTTGTATTTAAATATCACTGTACATAAACCTAGAAAAACAAAGTAAATTTTAATCAAAAGTACATCGCCTTTAACTCTGCGCATGCACTGAAAAAACAAACTTAGTGTTTGTTTTTACTCAATTTTAATATTACATTATAGTATATTTTACTACACCAAAAATTTGTTTTTTTCAGTGTAGAAAGAGCCGTAATCGTGGAATGGGTCTCAAAAGCAAGAAACATAGAACAGAGAACTGAAACTAGAAAACAAGACCTAGAACTGACACTAGAAAACTAAATTGCAGAACAATGAGAAATAGAAACTTTCATTCACTTTCATTTGCTTTACCCTGGTCAGATTTGTAGTGCATCTGAAGCCTATCCCAGAAATATGCCCTGAAATATGCCCTGCAGGGCACCATGTGCACACACATTTGTTTTAAGGGGAAATTTAATTTAGTTATTTTACCTATAGATAAGAGAACCTGCACAGACAGTAACCTGAGTTACTGTCTGGTTCGAACTGTACAACCTGAAGGAGTCGGCAGTGCTACCTGCTCCTCACTATACCACTGACAAAGAAACAGCAGGGTATATATAGACAACTAAGGTATTAACACAGAACAGGTGGGCACAATCAGGTAACACACCAAAGATGGGAAAGGGTGGTACGAGAACAAAAACAAATGCACATACAGGTATAAATGTAAACAAAAGCATACGAAACGCTCCTGTGATAGACTTGTGGTAGTTGACTTTGTAATACTGTAAATTTGTTTGAATAAATATTTTCCTGTTCATTAGATCATGGAGTTGCTGATGAAGGGGAATAAGCAGCGGACTCAGGAGCCGACGGCAGCCAATCAGACATCCTCACGCTCTCACGCCGTGCTCCAGGTGGCCGTGCGACAACAGAGCCGCTGCAGAGATGTCATGCAGGCGGTCCGTTTCGCTCGACTCTTTATGATTGACCTTGCCGGCTCTGAACGTGCTGCGCAGGTACAGCACAAACTTGTTATACTGCGCTTGACTGAGTCTGTGTATGTGATTGTGGTAGAGGATGTAAGGTTGTGTAAGCAAAAGCAAGGGACAGTTGGTTTCTATGTAATAAACATGTGAAGCAAAGAATTCATTCCTTTTGTGAAGCATTATCTAAAATAAGAATATTTTATTGCTGCCAAGCAATTATCTACTAATGATGCTTATGTTAGAAGCTTCACAGTAGGATGCTGTGATTTGGCAGCATCTCTTTGGAAACAGGATGTGTGTCTACCATGGAAACAGTTATAAATCTCAACCAAGTCGAGGCCCTTGGTGGAAATAGATGAAGGGCTGCGCAGACAGTTTACTCTGAGGCATGTCTCTGGGTATAGAACAATCTGTTATGTATTTAATTAGATCTATAATATGTTTATGAAATGTAGTTATGTGCAACCTGAAAATAGAACTATGTATGGAAAAATTTTCTTCCCTGTGGTTTAGTCAACTGTAGTGGCTTTAGTGAGTTTATGTAGATGGATGGATGGATGGATGGATGGATGGATGGATGGATGGATGGAGTATCCCCAAAGAGAAATTTCTGTGTTGTAGCAGCAATATACACTGAAGTACCAGGCAAACTGGTACACCAGTCTAATACTTGTTAGGTCCCCCATGAGGCATGGACTTCACTAGTTTGTGAAAATAATCTGCAGACAATGAACACCATACTTCCTGCAGAACGGTCCACAATTCTGTTGTATTCTGAGGTGTATGTGTTCTACAGTGTGTTGCATGGGTGATAACGTTAAGATTTTGTGACTTGGGTGGGAATGGCAAAACCTCAAGATGAGTGTTCCTCTTACCATAATTTGGGGTTTCTTGATGTGTGTGGCTGTGCATTGTCCTGTTCTAAGAGGCCAAACCCATCATGAATAAATGCAGGAAATGAACGGGTGTAACTCGTCAGAAAGGAGGCACATGGAGGGTTCACCTGTCAGTGACGTTAATAGACTTACAAGGGTCCGATTGAATGCTAGCTAAACAAAACCCCATTGGGTGAGTTGAATAAAGTTTTTGCAGGAATGACTTCCTGTGAGCAGGAATGACTTCCTGTGAGCAGGAATGACTTCATCATTTTCATCACGTTTTCATCATTTTTATCAGTTTGTGCAGCATCCTTCTCTCCGCAACCAGCTCTAGGGGCTTCAGAGAAGTTCCAAGCACTACTAGTAGTAGAACAGCAGTTTAATTCCAGCAGTGAACATTTTGTACTATTTATTTGGTAGACTATAAATAAAAACCTGCAATAATAATCTATTTCTTGTCCCACTTTTAGACACAGAACACAGGACAAAGGCTGAAGGAAGGAGCGCACATAAACAGGTCTCTTTTGGCCCTGGGAAACTGTATCAATGCTCTGAGCGAGAAAAATGTCAACAAATACGTCAACTACAGAGACAGCAAGCTGACACGACTGCTCAAGGTTAAGAAGCGCTCTTTCTGTTTCCGTGTCTACAGACGAGTGACGAACCAGTGCTTAGTTTATTAGAATGGTGTTGGACCATCATGAGCCGCTAGAGCAGGGTCAACATGTGTACTGTATAATAATATAGAGCACTATTTTGTACATATACAATGAAAATGAAATTTTCTCTCGTGTCTGACTGACAGGACTCTCTCGGTGGAAACAGTCGGACAGTAATGATAGCGCATATAAGTCCTGCTTCGTCCGCCTTCGAGGAGTCACGTAACACTTTGACTTATGCCGATCGTGCCAAAAACATCCGCACACGGGTGAGGACACATACACACTAGAACAGAAACACAACTGTACAGCATGTCGGTGCAGGTTCAGTTAATTTCTCTTGGTCTTTTATCTCTCTCTAGGTGAAGAGAAATCTGCTGAACGTGTCCTACCATATTGCCCAGTACACCAGCATCATCTCAGACCTGCGCAGTGAGATACAGAGACTGAAGAAGAAGATCGCGGAACAGTCTGGTCGTCAGAGCAATGCTGACAGAACTGACGCACAGCATGTACAGGGTATGTCGCTTCCTCCAACATTTGGGAAGGGTTTATCTGAACCTTCACTGCACTACAGTGGGGCTGTTAAAGTAATTTACGAAGCCATATTTGCACATCATGAATAGTCTGGTCAGGAATCAGGACTTCCTGATCAGGAGTCTCTGATATCATTCCTAGCTCCTTGGAGCTGTAAATGACTTCCCACACTGAATAAACTGAGTGGAATTGAAACAATGGATGGTCACCTGTTGCATTGTGGCTTGCAACAGTGAATTCACAGTCATATGCGAGTTTGGCTATTGAGCTCAGTACCTTTTACTTAACGTGTGTTGGCTGTTAAATGTTACATAAATTCTATAATATATGACAGACCTTAGAGCAGTTCCTCATACTTCTATGTAGTACAGGTTGTTATATACTTCTGCAGACTTGTCTCTCACTCCATAGCAACTATCTGGCAGGAATATTGTTGTCTCGGAAATATCATAATTATATATTGTAGTTCTGAGCAAATCATTGGTCAAACAATTTTCTCTGAAATGAACTATTTGCCTACTGTGTTTGCACACAGAGGAATGTGACCTCCGCATTTAACCCATCCATGCAGTGAAACACAC
>JAOVVF010000051.1:9786114-9804193 GCA_028565595.1 Duopalatinus emarginatus
TTTGTTTAGTGTCCCAACTTTTTTGGAATCCGGTTTGTAGAAAAACCAGTTAAAACAATGATTAACTTAAATGGCACCTGCTGATAGATTACAAGTTTAACCTTAGGCCTCTTTTCATTTCATGCTCTATTAGGCATTGAAGTTTCAAACGATGGGCCATTTTATGGTTCTTTTAGTTTCATTATCTTCTAAATGGTCATTTTCTCACAGTAATGTTGCACTTTCGACAGGCACGATAGCCCAGTGCTTCCTGGGTCTTTTTTTAAAGCAATTCACACACTTTCCCAACCGTGTTATACGAACTCTTACAATTACCCTGATTCTGGTCTTCTTCTCTGCAGATCTTCTTCTCCTTCATGTTGACTCCTTTGTTTAAGAAACCCAAGTTTGCGAGTACAGTGGGCTCCATGCTGACCCTGGTGTTTGGCTCCTTGTCTCTGTTTACTGTGCTGATGAGGGACTTTCCCCAGCTGGCTGTCTGGCTTCTCTGTCTGCTTTCCCCCAGCGCCTTCTCAATTGGAATTGCACAGGTAACTCCTCTAAGTTCACCTAAGTTCAAATCAAGAATTTAACAAATCAAGCAAACTGTTTTTAAGCAACACCACCACATGCTCCCAAAAAATATGTCGGACAGCTTTACCTTACGCTACCTGTGTATAAAAATGTCTGAATGGTTTTCCTTGTGTAGGTGGTGTATTTGGAGGCACAGGAGGATGGGGCAGTCTTCTCCACTCTGGCTAATGGCCCTCATCCACTCTATGTGCCACTGCTTATGCTTTGTTTAGACTGTGTCCTCTATCTGCTGCTTGCCATTTACTTAGAGCAGGTTCTGCCAGGTAAGACTGCGAGCTACATGCTTAGAATAGCCTTGCACATCAAACGGCAATATTAATCCAGAATAATCCCCTCTAGTTTATTGTATAGTGCTTTCGGCTCCTGGTAGTGACTGAATATAGTGCAAAAGTCATACTCATTTATCACATCCTGTCTGCAGTTTATTGGCTTACAAAGCAGGTTAAGGAAGCCTTCAGGGATCTGTAAGCTTTACAATGACATAAATGAGATAAATGTCATAAGTGTTTAGTGTATGATAAGAGGTATGTCTTTTCAAATGTGAGCCTGACCTCAACATCATTTCTTTCTGCCTGCAGGTGAGTTTGGAATGCGACGCTCTATGATCTACTTCTTGAAACCTTCTTATTGGTCAAGACGCAGTAAGCGATATGTGGAAGTGAGCTCTGTGTATGAGGCGGAGGTGAATGGAGCGCGTACGGCTGATGAATCAGTAGAGCCTGTTTCTCCTGAGTTTAGAGGCAAAGAAGCTATCAGGTACCAGGTTCCTTTTAAAACACGCAAACAGCAGTTCACATCAGCTAGTATGTAGGAAATGAGGAAGCAAGTGTATAAGCACTGGTGTTCCATGTAATGTTTTTACACCCTTTGACCAAAGAAATGTTATGACTACTATTAGGGATGATTGTCAAGAGGTTGCATGTCCTACCCTGAAATTCAATAAAGCTTTCTGAGATGGGTGCCAGTGATACGGCATCTTGCTAAGACATGGCATGCTGCCAAACCTGCCGTTTAATGTCTGGGTGTGTCTTAATGGCTTGTCTCTTTTATTCCTTTAACCCCTCAGGATCTGTAACGTCCGTAAGACATATAAAGGGAAAGACAACACAGTGGAAGCCCTGAGAGGTGCATCTGGGTTTTTGTTCTCTTCTTTTCTTTTATTCAATAGTTATTTATTATAGTTAGTAATTGTAATAGTAATGTTTTTTTTGCATCACCACACTGAAATGTTGACTATTATGCAAAATAAAACCAGCATGTCACTGGAAACCTAATAATGTTAACCTAATAATTACCTAATAATTAAGTTGTCCTTGGCTTTAGGTTTGACCTTTGACATCTATGAAGGCCAAATTACGGCTCTGTTGGGTCACAGTGGAGCAGGGAAATCTACCCTCATGAACATCCTGTGTGGCATCTGTCCTCCAACAGAAGGTGTGATTAATTCAGTCAGCTGTCATTTGTATTTTGTACTTGTACTTGAAGTTCAAGCATAAATAAAAACTCCAGATACACCATGTTCTATTACCTGTTTAATTTTTAGAATATTTTTATTTAATAGAGCGAATATGAAAATGAGCCTAAATGTGTGGTTTGAAAAATGCATGTTAATGCATTTAAACTAAAATCTGATCAGTCAGAAACAGAGAACACAAACAAAATAGCTGCTTTCAAATGTAAACTAAAGAAAACAAACTGAACTAACATTCATGAAGTTGGTATATAGTACTGGCGTGCACGCCTGCAGTAACCCAAACATTAGCATGTGGGCTAAGCCGCTGCTATGCCTATAAATGGCTGTAACTTTAGTTCAGCCACATGATCGATTTGGCGTGGCGATATTCTCTTTCTCATTGGCTGTTCGTGGTGTCTGTCAAAACATGGATGGAACTAATTCTAACGGCATGTTATTGTCTACGTCTTATACTTCGATTGAGAAAACATTGTAGCGCGATAATTATCGTCATCGGCTAACAAAAACTGAGCATTCATTTTATTATTAAAATAAATATATAAAGTAAATGGTAACATTTCCCTTGTCTGCAGTTTTGCAACAGACAGTTTGATCTCTCTGTTGTTAATGTCTCTTTTAGGACAAGTTTGATTGAAAGTCCTAAACTTCATTCCGTCAAGTTTTTTTGTCCTCTGAGGCTGGGACAACATGATTTGTGCTGTTCTGTACAACGGAGCAGTTACTGTGCCTTAGCTCTTTGCTGTGACATAATTGTAGCCATTCCAGTGCTTATGAGACAAAATATATACCTTTGTAAATGTATCTCTGAAGCCATGAGTGGAGCTGCTCAAATAGTTAATACAAAGAGTTATCTGGTTTTACAGTTTGTGTGCTGGCCGGCTCTCCAGATACCCAAATGAATGTTCACAACAACTAAAAATTTATTTATTTTTTTTTTTCAATTAATATTGAAAAAAATGTAACATAACGATGTGGCAAACAAGCTTTAAATGCATGGTTGTTGCTTTTATAACCCTAGGCTCTGCTACTATATATGGCTCCCCGGTGGCAGAAATAGCAGATGGGGCTGAAATGAAGCATCTTGTGGGTATCTGCCCTCAGTTCAATATCATCTTTGACGTGTTGACTGTAGAGGAGCACCTAAAGATCTTTGCAGCTATTAAAGGCATTCTGCCCCGTGACATTGATAATGAGGTAAAACACACTCCCAGACACACACAAACACTGACCAAATAACATCCATATGCGCCTGTATATATGTGCCACACACAATTCCAGATTTAGTCTCTCATTGGAGGCGTTTCATTAGTTTGCAACATGGCTGTGGGGATTTGCCTATTTAGCCACAAAGCGCATTAGTGGGATCAGGCACTGATTTTAGGGAAGAATGTCTGGCACATGGTTGGCATTCCATTTCATGCCAAACATGTTTGGTGGGGTTGAGTTCAGGTTCTGTACAGGCTACTTAAGTTCTTTTGTTGTCATACTGGAGCAAGTTTAGGCCGCATAGTCAGTCTGTCATTATCTTATCTCCCAGTAGTCCATCAGGGTTACGGTTTGTCCGGAGCCCCTGGGTGCCCCTGTGGGAGGAAAACCGGAGCACCCAGCGAATGGCTGTGATGGTCAGATATTTACAGACGTTAGGACAAATTGTGTATCATCACTTACTGCATTTAATTGTTTATTGGCCAGTTAATTCACACTGACATTTTAATTTTTAAGGTTAAGAAAGTTTTGAAGGCACTAGATCTGGAGAAGATAATGGATGCCCAGGCCAAGAACCTGAGTGGGGGACAGAAAAGGAAGCTCTCTGTGGGCATTGCAATTCTAGGAGACCCCAAGGTAAGAAAAAGATACCCTTTTATTAATTATGATAATGTACGTAAATTCCTCTGACGCTTTGTTTTTGTATGTGTTTGGGAAATCAAGATCCTCCTTCTGGATGAACCTACAGCTGGCATGGACCCAGTGTCTCGTCACCAGGTGTGGACATTACTGAAGAGTCGCAGAGCAGGCAGAGTTACTGTTCTTAGCACACACTATATGGATGAAGCTGACATACTTGCAGGTCTGCTTCATCTCTGTTTTAGCTTTTGCACTCACACACACACCCCTTCACTTTAAGGATAATTTTTTATATTTCTGTGTTAATCTCTTGGATCCACAGATCGCAAAGCCGTTATTTCTCAAGGCCAGTTGAAATGTGTGGGTTCTTCTCTCTACCTCAAAACCAAATGTGGTGTTGGATACCACCTTAGGTCAGTGTTGCATGCACATTAAGGTTCAGCTTAAAAACGGTATTTCAAAGTTATTTTCAGAATGTGTAACTAGCAGTGTAGTATTTTAGTATTTGGCCATTTTAATTGTGATTAAAGTTGTTTGTTTTAAGTTATGCAATGAATTAATTTTACGTAACAGATAACTGTAAACAATGTTGAGATTTGAATTCATCGACTGCTATTTAACTTATTTATTTTTTTTTCTCTTTAAAGAAATCCCTCTATTGTGTTCCATGCATGCTTTCTTTTGGCATTTCCAGTGTGTGTTTCCGCACTTAGAAAGGAAAGTGACAACAGTGACAAGATGGTGCCGTTCCTGAACATGTGATTTTCACTTTGTGTAGGATGTCTGTGACTGAAACCTGTGAGGTAGACAGCCTCACATCACTGGTCAAGCAGCATGTTGCGAAAGCCGAGTTGTCAAGGCAACAAGAAGCTGAACTCACATTCACGTTGCCTTTTGAGAGCATGGAAACGTTTCCAGGTTTGGCTTCTGTTAACCTTCTGCTTCACCATCTGTCACAGAGCGCCCTGCCTTATGCCTGAATGAATAGCAGATTATATAACAGTGGTGATTGACAGGTAGAAGGACACGTTTTGTACCTTTCATAGTGTATATGATTTTCCACCATGTGTTTTTAGTTTGGGCTGCCAGAGACAGAAACCAGCTCGTTGCTCACTGTTTGACTTGAATTCCTCCTGCTTCATGACTTTATGATGTGTGGACATACAAACATTTTAAAGTAGGAACAACAGCTCTGTAATTCTGTATACATTTTGCTGGTATATTCTGGGACCACATCAAAAGATTCTTTGCATTGATCATCGTTAACAAGAGCTGAAACATTTCTATCCTGATGAAAGCGGTGTGTTTAGTATGCAACGATCAGGATTCACAAGTCACAAAGAATTACTGAATGGTTTGACAGGTATAAAATGAAATCCAAGCCTTCACAGTGATCAGATCTAAACCAAGTTGAATACCTTCTGGAGGTTTTGGACCAGTGTGTTTGACCTTGGTTTCACCCATCTGTATCTGTTGATTCTGTATCTATCGATAGTGTGATAAAGTGTTCAAAACATCTCCATAATTGAAAAAAACAAACAAACAAGACAATGCTATTAGTTAATCTACCATTTTACTAATCAGTTTATTGTTATTTGTAAATGTTGAGTATTGCATGGCATGTTTGGATAATGTTAATGCCTTCAATCTTGCATACAGGACTTTTCGCCAAGCTGGACAGTAGATCTGACTTGGGCATCATTAACTATGGTGTTTCCATGACAACATTAGAAGACGTTTTTCTGCGTTTGGAGGCAGAAGCAGAAGTGGACCAGGCAGGTAAGACAGATGTTAAAACAATTTTACATCCTCAGATCAGGGATGAAACTTGTTTGCCTGGTCTTGTTTGGTGCTATAATCAAACATATCTATCCCGATGGCCATGTTAGTTGACGGAATATCTTCCAGAAGGAAGATGTAATTCATCCTCAGGCATGTGGAAGCATGTACAAGAGAATATGCCTGTATTTAAATTAATATAAAGGCATCAATACCCACTGATACATGCGTTATACAAATACAGCAGAATGCAAGTCAATCCGAGCAACGCTAGCCAAGTGCATTACGCTATGCTGTGGCGTTGCATTAGCAAGCTGCTCGAAAATAAGTGGCGGCTGGCTGCACGTGTCTCGGAGAAACCGTGTTATAGCCTTTGCATTCCCTGGTTGGTGGCTGTTGTATGATCAAGGAGAGAGGCCTAATGGGGGTGGGAATTGTGAAACTGTGATTTTATTATGAAAAATCAAGGTTGACATTAGCCTGGTTTTCTTTTCAGACTACAGTGTGTTCAACCAGGAAAAGGTAGAAGAAGGAGATGATGCCTCCTGTCTGGACGATGTTGACCAGAGACTACTAACCTTCTCAGAGGGCAGACATGATGCAGTGACAGGCCACACTCTCTGGAGGCAGCAGTTTAGCACTGTAGCCTGGCTCCATATGCTCAACCTGCAGAGGGAAAAGAAACCCATCATATACAAGTGAGTTCAGCTATTGCATAACAAAACCATACTTATAGTATAACATACTTATTTGTCACTTTCTTGGGCTTTTTCTCATACACTAGTGTTATGCTGTTCCTGGTCTTCTTGACTGCAGTGCTGGTTCTGTCACTGGCCACAGGGAATATTCAGATCCACTCCCCTGAGAGAAAGTTCCAGCCTATTTATCTGCTCCGCAACCATGAACCTCCACACAAATATGCCACCAGCTTGCTCGTGCTCAACTCCTCTGGTCTGTCTTCTTGCTTTTCTGCCTGAGTTTAGGTTATTGATTTAAAAGGGCTGAGCAAACAGGCAGATAATTGACTTAACTGAATGATAAATATGCCCTATTTAATTACTTACAGGTGATCAATACCTGGAAGTTAATGAACACTTTAACAGAATTACTAACATGGTTCTCTGTAGAGGAAGGTCTGCAGAGACTGATAATGGGTAGGGGTTGTCTACTGTTATCATTATGGCTATACAGTGAGGTTTTGGCTGAAGGTTTTTTTTTTCTGCTGGTGTTTTTCTCCCATAGACTCGGATATATCGAGCTTTATTCATAACCTGGAGTCTCAGGATATTAAGGTGGAAATAATGAAGAACCCAGACTACATGTCTGCCGCGCCTCACAGCGCTGCCATCAATGTAACAGGTTCCAGTAAGGTGAGTCGAACCTGCTGTCAACTGAACACATGCTTTTCGCTGAATCTTTAGTAGTATGCGGACGGTCTAAGTGAATATCAAAGGTCATAAAAAAGCTGAAATAAAGCGATGACTGATTGCAGAACAAACTTTAGAGCATATTTTTTGGAGAGTTTGAGAGTTTAAGTGCTTTCATTCAGTTAGTGGCTCAGTTAAGGCACCATGATGCAGAATTCGAATCCTGTAAATGCTCTTGCCTCTGATGTCTCTCTGCTGCATTTGGTTTTTCTTTTCAGTTTGTGTCTCGGTCATCACTAGACTTGACTTGAGGATGTTTTTCTGTCTTCTTCATTCTGTCGCATTCTCTCTTTTTCTACTTTTATGTCATTTCAGGGTTTTACTTACAGCCTAGCCTTTAACAGTACCACAGTGCACTCTTTACCAATGGCAGTGAATATTCTGAGCAATGCCATTCTTAGAGGCTTCAATGGTACTGGTCACATAAACACCTGGACGAAGCCCTTTGACTATGTGAGTGTTAGATTTACATCTTATTTTTTTAATGCTATCAGTAGCGTTAACATTTTAGACAGGATAGTATGTGTAATGCTACAACATCCAGCTCCAGTTTCTAACTGTTTTTATTATTTTTTTAATTTTTATCCCAGCAAATCCCAGATTCAACATCGTATGCGCTAGTTTACATTGAGGCTGTGATACTGGGTATGCTGGCAGCTGGAATGCCAGCCTATTTTGCAATGGACCATACACGAGATCGAGAGGTATTTAAGCTACATGTGGCGTAAAGTCCTTAGCCTTTGGCACCTATAGGCATGTTTTCCCTTAATGTTATTAAATGTAATCATTTAGAGATAATCCAGCCAGAGGAGAAAAAAGTGATTATATTATGGTGTATTTTGCATCTGCCTTAGATAAAGTGCCGTTCAACTCTAAGGATCTCTGGTCTGGTGCCATCAGCATACTGGTGTGGCCAGGCAGCTGTAGATATCCCCTTCTACTACCTCATTCTCATCTGTATGACCTGCACGTTGTTTGCCTTTCACTCCACGGACCTGCTTTCCAACAGCAATGTCTTGGCTGTGGTGAGGACAAAAGCATACATGGAATAAAACTTTTGTTTAACAATATACAATTCTAAGAGTTTCCCTGATTATTTCAGCCCAGTTAAGAGTATTGACCAGCAGGCATAGTAATAATAATAATAGATAGTAATAATATTCATCTATATAAGCATTACACAGTTCATCTTCCCACTCATGAACCTACTATCTAACAGTACTATACTAAAACATCAGACACCTCCTATTACCCATCTTGCAAAGTTTTTTTTTCCCTATTTTTCTATAAAGCTTCTATAAAAGTTTTCTATTCTCAGTCTCATCTCTTTTCTTCTTTGCCTTCAGGTTATTTGTCTAATCGGTTTCTGCCCAGCCACGATCCTCTTCACATATTGTGTGTCATTTATGTTTGCTAAAGTCCAGAGCAACAGAGACTTTTTCTCCGTCGTCTCTATGATGGTAGGTCACAGACTGATATATTAGCACTACAAAAATTTATTTACAGTATATTAAGTTCACAAAATGTCAAGCTAATGCTAATTTGTTGATTGTTGCACTCTGTGTACCATAATACACAGTTCTGAGCCGCACTTAGTGTTTTAACTAAGTGTTATTAACATAACTTAGTTATAACTAAAATAAGAATTAGTTAGTTAGTATACAAGAAAGCAATGAATTGGGTGTAATTCTGAAATACAGTCCAGACTAACTGACTGTTTGTATTTGTCTCTTCAGGTTTGTGTAGTGTCTGCCTCTATAGTCCAGCTGGTCTTTGTGAACGATAACCCTGGACTAACACGTTTCCTACATAATGTGCTGTGTTTCTTCAATCCATTGTATCCTCTGATGGGCTGCCTCAACTGCATTACTAAGGTAATCGTCTGTAATGTATATTATATGAAAGCTTTATGTAAGAAATATGTCCACTATGATTCTGCCACTAAACCTGACAGTGTATGTGTTCAGTGTCCTGTGTGTCCTATGGTGCTATGAATAATGATTTAAATATCTATAAATGTACACTAGCTATAAACTATCTGAAACTGTTATAGTGTGGGTTCAAAATTGCTCAGTTAAAGGTTGTCGGACAAGAAATGGACATGCATTTTCGCTACCATGGCTCGAGGTTAGAGAACCGGTCTTGTGACCAGAAGGTTACCAATTCAGTTTCCTTCACCAGCAAGACACAACTGACATGCTCTTAAGCAAAGCACTGAACCTTCCCTACTGTTCACCTGGGGGCCGTGGATAGGGGCTGCCCCGCGCTCTGAGCAGTGTTCCGAGTGTATTACACTGCACGGATGGGTTAAATGTAGCTTAACCCAAATGTTGTTTGTAACTAAATACATTTTGAAGTAGTATTTTGAAGTACTGTTGCAGGTTTTGAACAATGTTTATGTTTCTAGGACCAAAAAAAAATGCAAGTGTTTTGGCAAAACTTCTGTTTCTCATCACCGGCAGGATTTAAAGGGTTAAGTGGCTAGCAGCCTGCTTGCTAGCTAACCAACAGTTGCTTCCTAGTTAAATAACAAGTGAGCAAATTCACTTTTCGATCTACCTTGCCTTCTTGATCCCCACAAATATGTCTGCTGAAATATGAGCTGTAATTAATCTGCAGAGGAGTTTATAAATAGAGTTTATAAACACTTAAAGAACTTGTACCTTACCACCCACACGGTGCACTTCACTGCCTGGGCAAATGCTCTGCTGCAGCTCCGTGTCTGCTCACAAGCCCCCTGGGTGAATTGCGGTTGGTGAATAACAGCAGAGACATTTTCAGCTGTCACACGTTTGCAAACTTGTTCCCACGAAACTTTCCTGTATCGCACCTCAATGTCCCTGATAATCCACTCCGCATCCAAACTCATTAAAACTCACCCCAAACTCACTATACCTGAACACTCAGTAATTTTGCTCAAGTTTGTGCTTTTCACATTGCATTCTTATAGTGAGTGAGCGAGTGTCATGCTTCATGCTTTAGAGTTCACTTAGCATACCACTAGAGACATTCTCTTTCTGAATTAAAAAATAATAGGTGTGTGTTTTTTATTTTTGCCATTTAAACATCTGTGTACTAGCCTGTTACAATATAGGACAGACCGAGGAGCTCTAGAATGGTGGTGATTATCTTGAAACATGTTAAATTGAGATGGGATTGTACATAAAATGCTTGATTTGTGTCTCTCTAATTTCAGGCTACATTTTTACGACCTTTCCATGAGGAGTTTCTTTGGAAGAATCTGCTAATCGCTGTCATTGCTGTGAGTTTATTAAACTGTGATTTTGCATATTTGACACATTTTAAAGCATTTTTCACATGTACATCATGAAGCTGAATGTTTATGGTGTTTGCAGCCCTACTTTCAGTGCATTTTGCTGCTTTTCTCACTGCGATGGCTAGAGATCCGCTATGGAGGCCAGACTATGAAAAATGACCAGCTGTGCAGGTGTCGTTTACTTGTATATTACTTATAAATAATGCATCTATTACAATCTCACCTTTGTACTTTATAAAGCCATTTGTTATATGTGTGTGGGATGCCTGATCTTTTTATTTGATGGCTAATGTTAGCTGTCCTTGCTGTAGGATTTCGTGCAAATCCAAGGGCAAAGTGCAGCGGAACCCAGAGGAGACTATTAATGAGGATGAGGATGTTATGGTGGAGAAGGCTCGAGTGAGGGAGGCTCTTAACTGTCAGTGCTGTGAAGAGGTTGGAAATGGTTTACTAATAATCTTACTTTTTGATGCTAAATCTTAATTTACTGTATGTGTTTATATAAATGTCATGGGATAGCGGTAGGTAAATTGGTTATGAAGTAGTGCTACCTTGGGGGATCTTGTAAGAGAGGTTGAACACTGGCCAGTGTGCTCGTGGAAAGGAGATGAGAATTATCGGAGTTTGAATGAGGTGTGGTAGTGGGTGCCGGATGGACAGGACGTTCCATATCCGCATTTAACTTTCCTTTAACCACAGTATCATGTGTATCAGTGTAGCTTATTGTGTAGGTTATATAAATATGATTGTATTCTACATCTGCATGATGTTCTGTGTGAGGAAACTGTGTTATCTACTTTATCTTTGATAATAGAGAGCTTCTGGTCCTGTTCACTGTGTAGCCAACTGTCGAAAAAAAAAAGCACTCGGATAGGGTTTAAGTGAAGGCAGCGTTTGGCTGCAAATACCAGTTGAGGGTAGCAGTCACTGTTTTGCAATCCACAATGTCACAGTGGATGTCATCATAAAAACAGCAACATAAAGAGCATTGCAAGCATTGGAAAGAAAATAAACACTAAAAGTTACTATATGCCATTGAAATATGAGGTTTAAAATTACCACCCTGAAACAGCCATCTGTAGTCTCGGTTGTGACTGGCTCGGTGTCTGCTCCTGTTCATATAATAATCTGTACACATCACAGGCTGTAAATTACATATTCAGATTTTTTTTTAAAGCAACCTGTCTCCTTTAAAATGAAAATGTATATATTTTAGCTTGTCTGTTTACTTTTCAGCTGTTAGTAATTTACCACATGGATAATTTGCTGTAATTCCTACGTATTTCACCCAGTTTGGATATAAATTCCGTCTAATTAATGGTGAAAGTACTTTTTCACTTTAGGTTCAGTATACTTCGGTAAACAACATACTTCGCTAAAATAACATTTACCTTTATAAGTGCTCAAGCAATTGCGGACCTGACTGTATATAAATCAGGTTAGGGGTTTTTTCTGTTATTTGGAGATTTTATTTTGGGTGATGCAAATGATTTGTTGTTCCTTTTTTAAATATGTAAATTACACTGATACTTTCAGTGAGATTTTTTTTTTTTTTACCTATAGAGTAATGTTTGTGTGTGTGTTTGTGTGTGTGTGTATACATATACACACATGTAATTTATTGAAATTAATTGGTATTTACACTGTCCTGATGCTGTGGCAATATTAATAGGCGTGTTATGTATATTTGTACAGTGATGGCATTATAGGTAAGACACAGTGATAATAAAAGCGATAATAAGACTCTCACTTGGGTTGTGTCCTCAGAAACCAGTGGTGGTGGTAAGTAACCTGAGGAAGGAGTATTTGGTGAAGAAAGAGGGCTTTTCCTTGAGTAAGAAGAGAAAAGTGGCTGCCAAGAACATCTCTTTCTGTGTCCGGAAAGGTACGTCACCTTCTGTCTGTCTGTTCGCATGTTTCGTCTCTGTGCCTATCTGCATTGTGGGCATGAATTTCTGTGTTAACATAATGTTACCTGGCTTGTGCAGGTGAGGTCCTGGGGCTTCTGGGACCTAATGGAGCAGGGAAGAGCACGATCATGCACATGCTATCTGGAGACACAAGTCCCACTGCAGGACAAGTGCGTACTTCCTCCTTGTGTCACTTTGTTAATGTGTGGCTACTAAAAGGACTGCATTAAGTGCTTCTTACGTCTTTAATTAAGCTTGATGTGGAACAGCATGTTCATGGCATTTCATTACACTTTAATGCAGGGGTTCTCAAAAACTCTCAGGTTTTTTGAGTCAGGGACCCCTTAAACTGTAAAATAAATTTCACGGCTCAGTAATATATTGTTCTGGCTATTAATTGGAGCCCTGGGGTTTTCTTGTTCCTGGACTTGCCAACGATAGAAGTCATTTAGTCTAAATTGGCTTTGTTTATAGTATTACTTGTTCTTGAGTTATTCTGGTTTGGATTAAACACATTAGTGACCTGTCATACAGTTAAATAACTACAAACACACAATAATACATGTATAATAACATAACATTCATACATGTAAATTGTTTCTCCTGTAAGAATTAATTTAAAAAGGAAATCATAAATCCCCTGGCAGTGCTATAGTAAACTAGAGAGGTGCATTTTCTGCAGAAAATGCGAGTGTGATTGCAGCTCTGCAGTGGTAGAGTCTGCTGAGCATAAATAAAATTATTAACAATTAGTTTGTGGGGGTGCAAATACTTTTGTTCTGACAGGTGACTGTATGACTGTGTGTGTTTGTTAAAGGGATGGACATGGTTAAAGTTGGAACAGTCCATATCTCACACCAAAGTACCTTTTAAATACACATTTTGTGATTCCCATTTGAAATGAATGGAGAAAAACGAGGGATAAAAAAGGGCGTGGCCGGTGAATGAGTGCGGCTATCCAGAATCTGTATACAAGCGATAGGGTCCTCAACGGGATCTAATTTTTAGAGTTGGAACGGTGTCGGTGTTGCGGGAGTTGAAATCTGGACAAGCAAATCCCGTTATAATAAAAAACGGAATAATAAAGAAAAAAAAAATATTACTGTCGGATAACAATAGGGCTAGTTTATTCTAGGTATAGTGGGCTACATATTAACGGGGGTTGCTTAACTAATAGTTTTACACCTGTTTTTTTTTCAGATTTTAATGGGAGACTATGGCACAGAGTTCAGGCCAGTGGATAACCCGCTTGATCATGTAGGGTACTGCCCCCAGGTAAACCCTTTGTGGCCTAGGATTACACTACAGGAGCACCTCCAGATCTATGCTGCAATTAAGGGTTTACACCCCAACGATGTACCGGACATCATCAGACGGTACCTCTGCTTCTATACCCACCCTATACACTTTGGTTTTCATCTCCGTGCGCCACTTTTAAATTGCATTTCATTGCACTTTGACACCAGTGCCGTTTCACTACTGATAAATAAAATTACATGGTAAATCTAATTGTAGATGAGTATTCTTATCTAGACTCATGATTAATGAGTCTCATGATTTGCTGTGTGTGTGTGTGTGTGTGTGTGTGTGTGTGTGTGTGTGTGTGTTTAGTGTGGTTAATGCACTGGAGTTAAAGGAGCACCTTCATAAACAAGCTAAAAGACTTTCTGCAGGCATTAAGAGAAAGGTAAGAGCAGCACTGAGCAATACAACCCACCATTATTAAAATGACCTCTTAATACAAAACTCCAGATAATATTAGCATTTTGTTTGTGTGTTTTTATTTTTAGATGTTATGTATACCATGTACAAGAATAGGCCGCTCTTTGTAACAGGATCCTGCCCTTTTGTTTGCAGTTATGCTTTGCACTAAGCATGCTGGGGAACCCTCAGATTGTGCTCCTAGATGAACCTTCATCTGGGATGGACCCCAAGTCTAAACAGCGCATGTGGTAAGGCTTTTAGTTTATTTTTCTACACTTAGCATTTATACTGACATACAGAGTTCTTTATACTGGCATAGGCATTTTAGTGAATTAAATAACAGTATAGCTAAATTTTCTTGTTATTTATATCCTGTAAACATCATGCATACAAAAATGGGCTTGGATAGATATAGTGATGTCCAAAGTGTGGTTATTCTCATTGAGAAGACATAAGAAATATACAGAAATGTGAATAATTAACTATTGTACTAATAAAGGGTGCTTTCTCCATGTTACCATTGTGCCAGGAGAGCGATGCGTGTGGCCTTTAAAAACAAACAGCGTGGCGCTATCTTGACAACACACTACATGGAGGAGGCAGAAGCTGTGTGTGACCGAGTGGCCATCATGGTTTCTGGCCAATTACGGTTCGCTTTGCTTTTTCTTTCTTTTAGATAGCAGTATTATATTCATGATAATAGCAGCTGTTTCAGGAGTATCTGAATATGTCCCTTTCCCATTATATAACAAGTACTTTGGGTCCGAAAAGTCTTTCTGCATCATTATGAAATTTATATTTATTTAAAGATTTATATAAATCCAGCCCCCAATTATTATCTAACGTGGACAAGTATTACAATATGACAGTACAGTGTACTTTAAATGATCATGTTAAATAAATAGCATGGTTTAATTGTTTATTTTATGGTTTATCTGTAGGTGCATTGGTTCCATACAGCACCTCAAGGGGAAATATGGTCGTGGTTACAGTCTGGAGATTAAGCTTCGAGAAGAGCTCACGGGCCTCCAGCAGGTGGCACTATTACACAAGGAAATTCTAAGGATCTTTCCTCATGCCGCACGCCAGGAAAGGTATGTGCGATCACGGGAAAAGGGGTGTATTGTGGAGATCTTTAGACAGCAGTGAAGAAGCAGTATGTGCCTAGCTGATCTACTGCACTGTTGTGTTGCAGTTTTGCCACTTTGATGGTTTATAAGATTCCAATGGAGGATGTTAAATCACTAGCCAAGGCTTTCTCTCAGTTAGAGAGTGGTAAGTAATCAGAGAACAGTGTTTGAATAGGTTACGGTTGTTGGAATTGTGTTGTTGAATTCATCTCTCTCTGTCTCTCTCTCTGCAGCTAAGCAAAATTTCAATTTTGAAGAATACAACTTTTCCCAGTCTACCTTGGAGCAGGTTGGTCAAAATGCACAGTGCTGTAATAAATCAGAAAAATTAGTTGCTATTTGAATATTTGAAATATCCGTATCTGTTTTGGTGTCAGGTTTTCATGGAATTTGCTAAAGAGCAAGAGAATGAGGAGGAGGAAATGGGCTCTCTCAGTACCACCTTCCAGTGGCAGCGGCTCCCGCAGGATGGCAGAGCATCCGTCAATCATTCTGAAAGCATTGTGCACCAGTTGTGAGCTGGCCGTTTTGTCCTCCGTTTCCCCGTACCATTCCTCTCTGCCTGTCTATCCCGCTCCAGATAGCTGGTGCCCCACTCTGAGGTGCCAGTGCTATCAGGGTCTACAGATCCATGGAGATCCAGGGCACTAACTCAACCAGCATTGGCTGCGTTGTTTATGATTCAGCTAACACTTGAGATAGATTTTGTTTTTGAATTCCCACCCTGTATTTATTTTAGTACTTACCGGCCTTTGTGAACAGGTCTATACCGTGTTCACTTGTGTCTTGAGCTTTTCTCAACCAGCTGCTGGGTGATGTCATGCGTGTTGAATCAATCAAAATGTAGTAAAACGATGCAACAGAGGGATATCGCTTGGATCACTTTCTCACAACAAGACTAAAATAGGTGCTTTTAGTTTTTGTAGCAAAGATCTATAGATCTGTTGTGTATATACTCGTGTATATACTCAGTTCTTGGGGTTCTGATGCATGTGCTTGAACCTTCACAAGCACAGTGGGGCTGTGAAGTGTCACACTTTGTTCTAGCTCCTATCTAAGCCTTGAAGGTGTTTTTTTTTTTTTTTTTTTTTTTTTTTTTTCTCCTCTGGCTTTGTCAGTGTGACAGCACTGCTAAAGCATACCAGCATGTAGAGACTCTGCTTCACAACCCCACCATGAACCATGAGGAGTGCCCTCTATCCCTGCTGCGCCAGAGCAGATCTTGGACTCCTTTACCAACACCAGCACGCACTTCAGGCCCTCAGCTGTCCAAAGACTGATGCCTTATCGGTAGACATAGGCCTGTACACATCAACACATCAGTTATAGGTACTGAATGGAAAATTATATTTCACAAAGTGACACCTTTTCTTTCTCTCCTCATTGTCTTTGTCTTATATTTCAGTGTGTGTGTGTGTGTTTGTTTTACTTTCCTTGGGGCCTTCCTTCCTGTTCTCATGTATATGCCATAAATGAATGAATGTAGAATATAGTTTCCCATGCACTCCACTTACATGCATGTAGCACTCCAGATTTATCTGAATTGGAAACATGGCCTAGAGGTGTTGGAGAAGGCTTTGAAGTCAGAGGACTCTCTTCTTTTCCTGTTTTAATTATTTAACATTACTTCTCAGCAAATCCTTGAACGCATGATGGGACTATTATGTGTGTTAGAAAAATGGGATTGTGAGAATTGTTTTATCCTACTTTTGTAGCAAAGATTAAGAGCTTTATGGTGGAGAATTTGCTTTTAAATGGACAGAGCCTATTTTCACGCATGACAAATGCGTGTTTCCACTTACTTTACCTTAGTTTTTAAATTATTTTTTTCATAAGACTAATATTGGATAATAACATTAGGAATATCCACATTGTTGATTAAAGGTATTCTCTAGTTTTTGTTGATTTGTCACAGGTGACCCAGTATAACACAAATAACATGATCTAAAAAAAGTGACGGTGAATTAGTTATAATTATTGTAGTTGTGGAAAGGAGAGTGAGAATGGAGTTAAGAGTTTGCAATAAAGCAGTTCTGTCTATGACCGTATTTTTCTTTTTGCAGTTTAATAAAACTGTTGGTTATAGAAAGATGTTTCAGTTAAAGAAGTGGAGTTCAAGAACTTTGCAGCAATTACTTTTTGTGGAAAAGTGTTATTATAGTTACCCGTTCTCTATAGGTTACAGTTGTCATGCATAGCAGTGCTTTGTTGCATTTTCTCGATTGGTGGATAAATTGGTGGTGAGCCTGTATTTTTGTCCAGAATGAGTCATTAGCATGCAGTTAAACTCGATAACTCAGCACCTTTAATCCTGTATATAAGAGGCAGGTTTTCCCTGCTGGTCCATGTTGTACACATGGAAGTATGTAAAGTCGTTGCAGGTTTTGTATATTAAAAAGCTGTTGAAGTCTGTTCTGGTGTCTTTAGAAGTTGGCTACTTGTTTGTACATACTCCATATACATACATCTATTCTACTGCACATTTAAAAGTTTTTTGTCCTTCAATATAAAATGACAGCATTATTCTGCTTGAACTAATCCTAAATAATTGTAATTCATGTTAAGATGGTGCAACATATTCATTTTGGTATGTCTACTATGATTTATTTACTTGTCTGTTGGGGATTTTTGAGGGGTTTTGAATTATTTGGCATATTTATATTTAATTACACTGAACTACTGTCCCTTGCAACTGGCCATCACGGAGTGTTAACATTTTATTTAACGTAAAAAGAGGCAAGTTAAAAATGTAGTAGTGCTCTGGATAACATAAGCAGTGAGGCCAGTTGATACTAAGACCAAGCTGAGTGTGTAAGATTTCTGGCAGACTAATGTGATGTAAATGTATTGGAGATTGTTGGAATGGTACTACTTATGGCATCACTACCTTTTTTTTTTTTTTTTTTTTTTTTTTTTTTTTTTTTTTTTTTTTTTTTTTTTTTTTTTTTTTTTTTTTTTTT